>CM071946.1:30568163-30688163 GCA_036784905.1 Acrossocheilus fasciatus | reverse complement strand
TTAGAGAACATACCGTAAGAGGCTTTTTTTCTAAAACATTTTTTAAAATATTTTACTGACCCCAAACGGACATTGGTAGCGTAGGCCAGGTGCACGTGGACATATTTGCTGTTTGGGATTGACAACAGTATTTACTAACAGGTGCAACTGTCAAACTGTCCTGTTTGTCCTCAGATTGACCTGTTATAAGAGCAGCTTAAAAACGGTCTGAATGAATGAATAACTAAAATCAAGCACCTCTTCTGTTCTTGCAAAAACAGTCAATAACCCCTGTAAAAATAAATAAAATAATAAAATAAAAATAAATAAAAAACATAATAATAATAATAAGATTCAAATGCAAATAATAATAATAATATTTATTTGTGTATATATATATATATATATATATATATATATATATATATATATATATATATATATATATATATATATATATATATATATATATATATATAAATTTGTACCCAGAATTGAGCTAAATTTGAAATATATATATTTCTGGGTACAATTCTGGGTACAAATTTGTTCTCATATAATATTCTCATATAATGCATTGACTACCCACTTTATAGTTATTGGTATCACTCATCAAAACCACATATCACTCGAACACTTCCTCCCACCATGAAAACGTGAACAAAGAGAGACCAAGAGCCTACATGGTGTATTTATTCAAGCTTTCTCCTCATTCTTGGCAGACGTTCAGCCGCTGTAAACAACAGACACCGATCTGACCTTTTCAGTTGGTGGAGACTGAACTCACACTGTGTGAGAGCCATTCTGCAGCAAGGGTGGCAGACAAAAGCTGAACTCACGACAAGAAATCGTTATTATGTAGGACAGGGGCTTTGGCTCACATTAACAGATGTGCACTTCTCTAAACTGGAGGAGTATCAAGCACTTAAATGAATGCCCATGGGATTCATGACACAAGGGGATTGATGAATCTTCCCCGCTCTTTGTTGTTTTCTTTGCTCTGCAGGTTTTAAGAACCGTCCCAAGTCTCTCAAAGTCTTCGTGAACCCCATCAGCCACAAGAAAGAGGCGTACCAGCTCTACCTGGACGAAGTTGCCCCGCTCTTCAAGCTGGCTGACATAGAAGCCGATGTGACCAGTAAGTCTCATGCATCTGCGCTGTACAGGATAACAAACGGTTACATAGGTAGCTTTTCTTCACTGTTTCAGCTTGAAATCATCACGCACAGGTGATTGCCGCCCCCTCAGGCCTCACTCGAGGTTGAAGTGCATTAACGTCTGCCCTCAGGGTCTGTTCGCTCATAGGATTCATCCCTCACTGCTCAACAATTCCCTATATGCTAACAAGCTGGTGCTTTACGCCATTAGGCATTGGCAGTGGATCATAGCAAATCAATATTTTAGGGTGAGGAATGTCAAGGTCCCTATGTTAATGCATCATTTGAATACACACTTAAAAGCTAAATTAATCATGTTTACCATTATAATTGTCATCTCACCATGCAATTTACTAAAAACCAAGGAAACCAAATAGATTTGACTAATATCAGAATATCCTGCACTGACCATTTTTTTTATTCTAACTTAAAACAATTAAAACTTGTTTTCATAGATTCATAGTATCTATGAATTCAAATGCATTTTGTCTTACTGAACTAGCAATCATTTTTTCACAGATTTGTTTTTAACTTGTTTATACTTAAAACAAGTGGATAGAAACTGCCAGTACAGTAAAACAAATGACACTTGTGTTATTGATGCATGCATTTAATATGCAGTGATGCTTTTCAATAAATGTATCCTGTTGAAAAGGATTTTTAGATATTTTAACTAGAAAACTGGACAAAACATTGGTTATTAAGAGTGGGCCATCAAGTAACCACCTAGCAACCACTCAGAACTTTATCAAGCTTATTTTTCTTTAAATTTGTGTTGGCTTGCTATTTTGATTTGGGTTGTTGTAGCTGAAACAGTAATTGGTGCTAACAACTCCAAAAATCATTCACATACTGATAAAATGTGATCTCTACCAAGTGCATGCATGTAAATGCATATGAATATGCACAAATGTTTTGTACGATCTGCTTATGCCGTACTAACAGTTAGGTTTAGGAGAAAACTGCAATGCTTATTTTTTTTCAAAAATCATACGTTGCCAAACAAATCACATTGTACGAATTCACATGAAATCACCAATTCGTAAAATAGTTACGTTTTCCCATGAGACTGAATTGAATACCATCTACAATAGAGTTATTTTGCTTTTTTAAATTTGTGTTGGGGTTGCTCAAACAGTAGAGCATGGTGTTAACAAAAACAATTTCAGGAAATGCATGAACTGATAAAATGCATACAAATGTGATGCTCATGAATATGCACAAATGTTTGCACAACCGAGCTCTCCTTTTCTTTTATTCCCACCTCTCTCAATATCTCTCTGCAGTTTGTTTGAGGTTGTGTATGTGTGTGTGCTCATACTGGAAGTAGCAGCTGTACAACACTGCTGTGGATGGTCCTAAATGCATCTCACACTCATAATGACAGGAGAAGTGTATCCTCCGTCAGTAACCTGACCCAAGGGGAGGGACTGCACCCATCTGTTCTAACACAGTGTGGGACTCCCCCCTCTCCTCCTCTTTACCCACCTCCTCACACACACACAGGACCCCATACTATATACGCATACACATCCACACACTGCTACACACACACCCGAACACGCACCAGGCGCCCCCTGCTTTTGGGAAGGGGACTCCACAATCTGTGCTCTAATGAATGTGGCTACCTGATTCCAGAAGCCATTTGAACAGTAATAGAATCCGTTTCCTGATGATGTGCTCCCGAGGGCAGAGGCTGAGAGCTCGAGGTGGAGCCATTAAACAACATTTTACCTAATAGAAATTAAATATCTCATTCTGCCGCTCTCAACGCAGAGCTTTGAGAATATACGTGATCAAATTAGCTCTATAGACTTTGTGAGAGATGAACAGGCAATATTAGCAAACTGTCACAATTGAGAGAAGCAATTACAGTGTGTAATTCAAGGCTATTTTCTGATATCTAAAGCTTTACATGGAAATCTCCTTATTTGCACTTTTATGGTCATTTAGGAGTCTAATTTAGCATTTTATGTGCTTAGACCAGTTTTAAATCGAAGTTTGATTTTTAACTAAATTGAACGATATTTCACAGCTCAGGGCAGAATGTGGCTCAGTCAGGTACCTGGGTTATGTTTTTGTTTGGCAAGGTCAGGGCCACATGATCCTTTAAGTTCACTTTGATTTGCAAGCTCTCCCCCTACAGGTCAGCACTAAGAATTGAACTCAGAACTTAGTCTGTGACTATGTCTGCATTCTGGAACAGAATACTAATATACTGCTATTTCTGTACTGTATCCCACAATGCAATATCTTTTATTTCTATGTCATGAATGAACAGGAAATAATATAAGTGGCATTATTCTTTAAGCATCCTTTGAATCTGGTGATGTTTTTACACAAATTTTAATTTAAATTATTTTTTTTTATTTATGAGATAACTGCATGTTTATTAATCGCAAACAAGAGCAGTCAACCTCAGTCTACACACACACACACACACACACACACACACACACACGCACACACACACACACACACACACACACACACACACACACACACACACACTCACTCACTACTGTTCAAAGGTTTGAAATCAGTATGTTTTTTTTTTTTATTCAGCAAGGACATGTTAAATTGATCACAACTTTTGTCATTTTTACAAAAAAAATAAATAAATTCTAATAAATGATGTTCTGTTTATCAAATAATCCTTATCAAATCAAAAATGAAATTAAAATGTCATCATGGTTCTTGACAAAAGTACAAGTTTTCAACATTGATAATAATAAGAAATGTTTCTTGAGCAGCAAATCAGCATATTAGAATGATTTCTGAAGGATCACATGACAATGACGAAATTTACTTTTGCCAGTACATGAATAAATTAAAATAAATGCATTTTAAAATATATTAAAAAAGAAAAAAGGGTCACACTTTATATTAGGTGGCCAGAAATTAATTACAGATGTAATTACATATAGGTATTTTTAAAAATATAAGTACAATGTAAAAACATGTATGTACACAATAAGTGCATTGTATATTACTTTAAATGTAAGTACATAGTAGTTAAGGCCACCATCAAATAAATAAATGTAGCCTGTGTGAGACATCTTTCAAAAACATAAAAAAAATATTATAGCCCCAAACACATGTAACGTGAGTTTCAGAAATGAATAAAACTCATACAGAAAAAAATAAACAGTTTAAATTAAAGTTATAATCACATTTTCTGTCCCCACAATTGTGTGCAGGTTCTGTGGTCTGTGTGCTTCTGTATTGGAGCTGGTACCAGGAATAGCCAGGTGTGTCATAATGAACAGACACAGCACTTGCATCTCTGTGTGCATCATGAAACACGTTCTTAAACAACAAAAAAACATCCATCTGCAAGTGTCACATCAGCCACGGTGAGCCCTTTGATGGTTGGTCACAGCTGGGACCCGCTCCATGGCGGAGGTGCCCCAGAAAATGCTAAGTGGGGCACGGGCGTGCACAATGCCATCTGCGGCGTGCCACCCCTCTTCCCCCGCATTCAGTGGCATTCTTCCATGCCACACAGGCCAGGGGTTTCTGCAACACGACACCAAACCTGAATCCACAATTCTATGGATCAAGCCTATATCCAACAAACTGACCACATTTAGCCCTATTTTTCTGGACCCGTGACCCTTGGATTACCTTGTTACCCAAGTTATGTCACAGCACTGCAGTAACTGCAAACCACACAGTGAATGCTGGGAAAAATCTTGACCTTGTTTTGTGCAGCTTGGGCAAGCTGAACACAAGAGCGGTCGCCTCTTTGTACCACAACTCATATTCTTGATTAAAAATGCAAACAGCATGCAAGTATAAATTCTGCTTTACAGCCAGGACCATATGTTCGGCTTAAGCCATTTGCCAATGCCTGGAAAAGGGTACTAAAGGCAGTTTGGAGTGCTTTGTTTTTTTTTTTTTAACATTAACTCTTTATTTTCCACAGTTACCAAGAGAAAGGGCCATGCACTGTCCATTCTGAAAGACTCCAGCTTGGAAGGCTATGATGGGTATGTATACTTCATGACAACAACAAAAACTAATCTCCAATGATATGATTCAGCTTTGCTTTTTAAACATAAATATATATATATTTTTTTTTTTTAAATCACATATTTATATTTTATATATATATATATATATACCATGCTTTTTAATTTTACAGTAATGCAAATGATTTTTTTTAGGGATTATTTGCCTGTCTCAGGGTTATTTTAGCTAAGTAAAACTAAAACTAAAGTAAATAAAAAAAAATAAAAACATAAAATAAAAATAAGTAAAATAAATGTTAACTTAAATATATATATATATATATAAAATTAAATTAAATTAATTAATTAAATTTTATATATATATATATATATATATATATATATATATATATATATATATATATATAATTAGCTAGCTAGCTATTTGCCAAATAAATATTTCACTTTTGTTTTTGTTCGATGTACTAAAAATAACTAAAACTAAAATTTAATTAATGAAATATATGAAGTCATATTTAAAAACGAAACTAATAAAAATAACAAACTGAAATGACAAAATTAAAGTAGAAAAATAAAAACTAATTTAAAGTAATAAAAATATCTTAATGATCCTATAATAACAGTGGCCTCTCTGAACAAACGCTAAATGTGCTGAACCAAAAGATTAGCAAAAGTAAACTAAACTAATTAAAAGGTTAGATTTCTGTCATCAAAAGTGTCATTTATGGTAGTTAATGTCCAAGTCACTCTTTTCCATACAGTAAAAGTAAATGGTGACCACGGCTGTCAATCAAGATTTTGGTCACACTTTAGTTTACACTATTAACTAGCTATTAATTATGACTTTTGCCTCAATAAACTCCTAATTTAGTGCTAGTTCTTAGTACGGCAGTTGTTAAATTTAGGTATGGGGTAGGATTAAGGGATCTAAAATACAGACATGCAGAATAAACCATTAATATATGCTTTATTAATACTAACAAACAGCCAATATGGCAATAATATGCATGCTAATAAGCAACTACTTAATAGTGAAAAGTGGTCCCTAAACTAAAATGTTACCAAGATTTTTTTTTTTTTTTCATCCATTTTATGCCTTCACTGCATAGCACAATATAGAGATCAGGCATGAAAGTGGTGTGCAGCATCAGCAAAGTACTTGAGCCGGAAATCGAACTCGGGTCACTGGAGGTGTAATTGTGCTGTATGTCAGAGTGCAGAGGCTATCATTTCAGATGGGATTTTTAATTTTAGTCCATTCCTCACAGAAAGCTATCATACAGCTTCAGAATATTTGTAATATAGCGCAGAAGTTGCATGAACTATGTAGTCCTTTTGGGAGTTTGTCAACCTCTGGTCACTATTCACTCTATTGAAGAGAACGGTCATTCTTTTATATAAGACAGCAAGGAAGAAAAAGCATGACAAAAGGAGAACTATCCCTTTAAAGGCCGCTTTATGAAGCGAGTGAAGATGGCATGGATTCAAAGCCAGATGACAGAGTAATCCTGCCTCTCTCGAGGTGACATTTAGCCTTAATAAATAAAGTAGTGTTTGAGACAGAGAGAGGAGAGAGAGAAAGGCAGAGGTGGATTTTTGCAAAATGAGTGATAATACTTTGATTGGAGCGGTGTGCCGCGGGGCCCAGTGCGGAGCTCTCCGGTAGAGCAGGTCTCTCCGGTGCGGCTCGGCAGGTGGCTCCTTAATTACCTGTTCTGGAAGCAGTGATGAAGTACCGCCATCCAGCCGACCGTGGGTGCGGGGCATCGCTCACACCACATCGTACGGTCTCTCTCCGCGTGCTCCAGTACTTCTCACAATTAGCTCCTCTTAAATATCTCCGGCCCCGGCTTAACGCTCATCCGTTACTGCCGCCCTACTGTTCTGCTGCATCCTCTGGGCTCGGTGGGAGGGGACGTGCTGGGTCTGGCACAGTGGTCTTTGATTAAAAACACAGCGTGCAGGTTCACGGCAGTGACAAAGGGACAAGGGCAAGCACCGAGCGAAGAACACATTCACGTTGAATGGTGATTAATCTGTGGTGTATGAAGGTGGTAAGAGGGCTTGGTGGCCGGGTTCTTGCGAATCTAGAAATAAAGAGATCAGACACTGTAAGAGGTCGAAGTGGAACTTCAACAGTAAGATGAAGTTTGCACAGGAAGACAGGAAGACGTAAAACCACAGGGTTGAGGATCAAAGAGGTGGTGTCATATTGAGAGCGATGAAGAAACATGGAGCAATGAGAAAATAGAGAGCATGATCAAGTATTCTAGATGAAATACAGATGAGGAAAAAAGGGTCGATTTTAGTGGTTTATAGCAATTAAAATTTAATTTAATTGATGTGAAGCTGTTTTTGCACCAAGTGCGGAATTTTTTAAAAATTGTTTTTATTATTTTCTGCTTTAATATTAATAGAAATATTTTTCAAATATTATTATTATCTTATTGTTAATATTTGGGGTCTGTAAAATTTTCTTTTTTATGTTAACGTTTCTTTGGCTCACCAAGGCTGTATTTATTTGATCAAAATAAAGGAAAAACTGTAATATTGTGAAATACTATTACTTTTATTATTGAGGGTAAGGCTGAGTTTTAAATATATATATAAAAAACTGTCTTTACTGTCACTTTTGGTAAATCTAATGCATCCTTACCAAATAAAAATGTTAATTTGTTAAAAAAATGTACTGACTTGTACTGAAATTTACTGATTTATAATTTATATCAAATTCTGATCAGATTATATAACTGCTTAAAAAAGTGTGATATTAAATCAATGTTATCAATAAGAGTGATTACATCAAATCTACAGAATTTTACAGAAAATAAAAAACAACTCAAAGTAATGCTACTGAAAAATGTGGTTATAGGTGAAGTATGTAAACATACAGTAATTGCAAAAGTTTTTTCTAACATTGAACAAACAGATACACCCACCTTAAGTTCACCCAGTTGGCCGAGCCAACTTTACTGTGTAGAGTTGCTCAAACACAACCCACACATATCTTGTAGCTGTCTCTGCATGTTAAGATGAAATGAGAGAAAAAAATGTAACATTAAGTTAGTAGCATTACTGCTTTAGTTACACCTATAGTTACTCCTCACTGTTATGACCTTATGGCATCATACATCATATCTTTGCACTTATGCTAATAGATTTCATTACAGATAATAGATTTCTCTTGTTCCTGTATAGCGCAGCTCTAAGACTCAAGACTTAACGCTGAGGATAATGCCTGGAGTTTCAACATCAGTCATGATCTGTCTGTGTATTCCAATTTCACAAAGCTTATTCTTTATCGAGGATTATAGAAACGATGCTCTGATGATTTTGTTGAAATTTAATTTTCTGTCAGCATGACAAATCACTGAGGATATCTAAGCTACTTAACCCGATGGGGGGAAAAAAAGAGAGATAAAAAAAAGACCACACTTTCTGTTGTTTGCTAAACAGGATAATCTTCAAGCAGGGAATTTGTGTCAGTTCTATTGTTACAGCCACATGGGGCAAGCTTCAATCACACGATAGTGCTACGAAGAGTGGTCTTCACAGGGATAGCTCGGTCAAAAAATACAAATTGTCATCATTTAGTCACTCTAATGTTGTTCCAAATCTGTATGACTTTCTTTCTACTGTGGAACACAAAAGAAGATATTTTGAAAAGTCAGTTATTGTATGGAAAACACACACACACACACACACACACACACACACACACACACATATATATATATATATATATATATTTTTTTTTTTTTTTTTTTTTTTTTTTTTTCAGTAGGCTTTATCAAGGTGATAATACTAGTCCAGATTTTACATAATAGCGGACAGCTTGGCAAGAACAATCTATAGAGTGTTTTATTAGAAACATTAAAACACCATCTTCAACACCTCAGCAAAAGCAAAAGAAAAGAAAAAACTTTAATAATTCCCCACGTCCCATTTTTCCCTGTCGAGGAAATGTGTTACAGCGTTCTAAACTCAGTCCCCTGTCCTCATTCCTCTGAACTCGATTAATTAACCTCTGAAGAATTAATTCTGCTAAGGTAATACTAATCACACATTTTTTTCATTAATAGATCATCACTCATTAATTACTTGAGCAACTGATGCTTCCATCAGTTTAAATGGAGGGCTGCTATTTCAGTTATGTCTCACATGAAGTCACGCGGCGTGCCACACACAATAGACGTTAAAGTGATGGCACATCAGCGATAGATGCAATTATTCCCCTCACACGTTTATGGTAATTATCAGCACCCTGAATGGAAAGACCTTATTTGTGCAAAATTTAATGCCATCACATTGACTGCTGATAGATGAGAAGTGAGATAAGCGCCACAATATTAGACTGACATGCAGCGTTGAGGAACGTTACTTTTATGTAATCAGTAAGTTATATTACTTTTGCATTAGTTTTCCTAAACATCAGCTCCCCGATACTCTCTTTCCTTCAAATGGAAGCCGTATGCTTGACTTTCAGGCATTTTTATATTGAAAATACAATTTTTTACTCATGTTTTGCTTGCCTAATACAAGCTATAATAATATTCTCAGAACAAAAGTACAAAACTGTGGCGGTAAACTTTCAAAAGTTACTAATATTTACCATTGGGGAGTAAATAAAGTACCCCAATTTACCTTTCAGCTTTTGTACCCTAGGGTAACATTGCATTGATGGCTTTGCACCTTTTTCTGAGAGTGTATAAAAAGCGATTTTCCTGATTTTTATTGCAAAGTCACAAATCACAAACACATCACAAACCCTGATGTCATATTTTTGACAAATTTTTTTCTTTTTTTTAAGCAGAAAATTTTGGGAGTTGTGGACTGAAAGAAAACGGTCACATTCTGTACATCCATGAAAAACATCTGTAAAACTATGATACCCATCATGCTGGCTCATACTACAGCAACTCTTACAATGCTTATGCACCTTATTTTTGCCCTTACTTTCCCCAAAATTGAGAAGAGAGAGATGTTTTCAGTTGTATTTATCAGTAAATAAGTTCAATAAAATATAAATAAACATGCATTACTTATTAGAAATGTGCATTAAATGAGAGAGATACTATGGTGCAAATTAACTTTTGAAAAAAAAAAAAAAACCTCCATAATGTGCATTACTTGTATCTAAGGCTGTCATACATACATGCATACATACACACATACATACATAAATCAGTCATGCATTTGATCAAAATGAATCATACCCTCTGACTTTTAAGTAAATAAGGAACTGCATAAGAGTTTTAGGTCACACTTTATTTTAAGGTCCGATTCTCGCCAAAACCATTAAGTATGACTTTTGCCTCAATAAACTCCTAATTTGCTGCTTATTAATTAGTAATGTAGTTGTTAAGTTTAGGTATTGGGATTAGGGATGTAGAATATGGTCATGCAGAATATGTGCTTTAGAAGTACTAATAAACAGCCAATATGTTAGGCATGGTTATAAGCGACTAGTAGTTAATAGTGAGAATTGGTCCTTCTACTAATGTGTTACCAAGCTTTACTTCTGAGAAATTTAAGTTCCACTAACATGTTTTTTTTTTTTAAGTCAAAGGAGCAACTCTAAACATTTTCAAAGTTACTAATAACTAGTTTTAATGACACAGCTTACATATACTTATAAGGAAATACAACTTTTTGTTGATGTATAAAGCCTCTTTTTGTAATTATTATACTTTTTTTATGCATCTGACAGAATAATGTTTTTGAATTATGTTCATTTGGGGGCTTATCTTAAATATTGATATGCGATTAATTTTAATTTAATTAATCAGTAAATCGTGTAATTGATCTGATTAACATTCTACATGCAACATGTTAACTTCAACAGTGAACCTTGGTTAATGTGGAATGGGGCTTGTTCATCTCGACCCCATCCGTCATTCCCATAAAGCTCTGTATTGTCTCTGCACACCGCGTGTTTGGTGAGGCCTCTTGGTTGAAGCTTTAACCTCTACAGATGAAGATAAGGCACAGTCTCTGACACCTGCCAAAAAGATCACAGTTAGTCCCTTCCACTCCTCCATAAAATAACCCAAAGGTGAATAGGTGAGCTTTGATGTATCGCTTAATATTTACTATTCCGATTTGGTAGATTTGCAGCGTCCTTCGAGGCTTAACATATATGGCGGATCAAAACATTGCAATCAGATTTATCCCAAACACCTGCGACTGCAAGGTCACAGAACTCATTTTGTGAGTGGCATGACTACTTGCTTATTAGTGCTGGCCGTGTCTGCTAAACAAATCTATTTGTGAGATTGTACAGTATTGCTAAAGGGCATTTCTGAATTAAATGTAATCAGCTTTACTAGGCTGTGTTCATTTATTAGTAATGTGCTTAAAGCAGATTAGTGGGCTCAGCCGTTTTTAATGATTTATTTTGCTGCTGAGATCTGACAGATTTTCTGCTATTCTTGAAAAAAAGGACATTTCCCAATTAGAATACACGCCTTCCATGGTTTAATCTATTGTTCAATACGACGTAATGGGAATTATGGTTTCCATTAATTGAAATGGATTCCTCTAATAAAGACTTGCTAGGAATTTTTAATCATATTTAAGGAATAACTGTGCCATTTTCGCCATATGTAATCTGTATATTCAATCAAATACTCGTCCATATGGATTTACATTTATCCACATATGAGTGAACAACAGCCTAATTGTTACATGTGTGTTAGCCAGCCCTTGGCCATGAGTTTGGGTCACGTGACTCACCGCCCATCCGTTTGCTTTCTCTCCAGTGTGGTATGTGTTGGGGGAGATGGCTCTGTAGCTGAGGTGGCCCACGGGTTGCTTCTCCGGGCCCAGATGGACGCTGGGAGGGACACAGATTCCATCTTCACGCCTGTCCAAGCAGCACTTCCTCTCGGCATAATACCAGCAGGTGAGGATCAGGGGTGGTGTATCTCTTTCTCCTGCAGCTGTCCCCAGTACAGCCCAAAATGTCCAGCTCTTCTCAGGAGAGCACGTGCGAATCAGCGCTGTGTCCTCGCTGAGTCAACATGAATTCAAAATTGACCCAATTTGCTTTTATTACACACGTTTCTGGTCTTACTGTGCATTATGCACGTTACATATACAGTACATGTTATTCTGAAAGTAAGAAAAAAATCTAAGTCTTTGCATATTTATATCAATATATCTCTGGCTTTTTCCAGATGATGTCACAAAACCAAATCTTTAACCCCTCCCCCTCGAACCACCTGGCTCCATTCTAGTTTGTAAAACCCACTTTCCAAAACAATTCCCAATGGTTATTCTTGTTGAATATCATGTTTCAGAAGTACATTAGAGTATGAAAGTAAATACCAATTTTACTTGCATAATCTGTAAAAATATTTATTTATTTATTTGAATATAAATTAAGTTTAATATTAAAAACATAAAAAATAACAATCATAATATAAATTATATATAATTGTTTCTGGTCCAATTGTCTGTGTGCGTGTATATGTATATGTATATGTATATGTATATGTATGTGTATGTGTACACACACACACACACACACACACACACACACACACACACACACACACACACACACACACACACACACACACACACACACACACACACCAATTATCCTTGAATAATCTGTAGATTACATAATTCTAATAATACATAATTCTAATGTCATTTTCACCAACTAAACTTATACATAAATGTAAAAAATAAAATGAAATACAATAGTAATAATAATTATATATATATATATATATATATATATATATATATATATATATATATATATATATATATATATATATATATATAAACACATAATTATATCTTATGTTTTATATTATACAGTATTATTCATTTGAATCCCAGTTTACTTGAATAATCTGTAAATTACATATTTTTAATAACAAATATTTCATTTTTACCAAATAAATAAATACATAAATGTAAAAAACAACTATAATAATAATAGTTTCTTGTCTTATTGTATACTTAGATTAATTAATTAAATATTCTGTAACATTATATTATACTATATTATCATATTGAACCTAATTTTACTTGAATAATCTAAAAATATATATTAATGAGAACGATAGCATACATGTTTACATTCTCAAAAAAGACTAAAAGCCACAAACAAATTTGAGGTACTTAAATACCTTCATGAGGTATTTAATGAAGAAACTGAAATAAAACCTGTAATTGATAATCACAGCATGTCAAAATATGAGTAGAATATGATAATGTATATAGCAACAGCCTTGTGGGTATACCGTGCGACTTTTTATGCTTCATTCCGGCACTAAAACAATCAGAGGCGTGCTGCCAATTAAAAATCGAACCCTGTAGTAATTTCGGTCTCTAGTTTCTGTGCTGTCAGAATGATTTAGTTTGATTGTGTTCTGAAACTCCTCTAGCGAAAACAAACAGGCAGCTCATAACAGCAGCAAGCGAGTGTATCATTATCAAATTGATTTAATCACAGTCAGGCCTCTGAATGGCCCACTCACACACTGAGTTAATTGCCTTCAAGAGTGTCTGAAATGGAGCATCCTCCATTTGACTCTCCTTTGCTGCCTTTGAAACGGACTCCACTGGCCTTGGATCAGCGGCCCAGAGCCCTGCGTATTGTGCACACTCACACAGGACTAAGCTCAGATATTTTCTCTTTTTTTGCGGGAGTGTGGCACAAACCAACCCCAAAGAGCTGCCAAACTGGGCTGGAAAGAGGAGGGGAGAGTAGGGTAGATGGGTACGGTAGCGGCCCCTACTTTTGCGGCCAAGAGATTGACCTTCACTTGTCATTTCAGGCGCAGCAAAATGGAGTGCTGTTGTTAGGAGCAATGGAAGCCCTCCAACTCCGCACCCGCTGCAAACTGACCGTACCGGGGTCACGCTTTCTCTTCATTAGTGCCGAATCTCACGGGAGTATTTGTAAACAGTTTCCTGTCACAAATGCAGAGGGGAAAAAACGACCCCCTCCCCCCGCCTGTGCCGTTTTCCTGCACAGGTTTGGATGTGTCGTTTGGTGTGACATCAGACCCAGGTCAATCCTTAGGGACGGAGGAAATGGAGTCAAATTGACTCTCTTTGTTACAGCTTTGCAAAAACACCCATGTAAACTATTAAAAATAAAGAGGGCTTTCACAGCGACGACATAGAAAAACCATTATTGGACTTTTTCAGTTAACAGATCCTAAAAGAACCATGATTTTCTTGGTGTGAACACCATTCTAATAATCTACACTCTTAACGAAGGGGATTTTTTGCAGTGGAAGAACCATTTTGGGTTCTTCAAAGAACCTTTCGGTGAACAGTTCATTTTTTTGTTTTTGGTTTTTTGTTAGTGTGAAGAACATTTCATAATCTATAAAACCTCTATAAAGATCCTTTTGTATAATGGAAAAAGTTCCATGGATTTTAAAGGTTCTACATGGAACCATCGATGCCAATGAAGAACTTGTATTTTTAAGAATGTAACAAACCTTTTGTGCAATGGAAAGGATCGATGGAGGTTAAAGTTTCTTCATGGAACCATCAATGAAAATGTTCCATGGATGTTAAAGGTTCTACATGGAACCATTGATGCCAACGAAGAACCTTTATTTCAAGAATGTAACAAACCTTTTGTGCAATCGAAATGTTCAATGGATGTTAAAGGATCTACTTGGAACCATTGATGCCAGTGAAGAACTTTTATTTTTAAGAATGTAAAAAAAACCTTTTGTGCATTAGAAAGGTTCAATGGAGGTTAAAGGTTCTTCATGGAACCACTGATGAAAAGGTACCATAGATGTTGAAGGTTCTACATGGAACCATTGATGCCAACGAAGAACCTTTATTTTTAAGAATGTGAAACTTTGGTGCAATGGAAAGGTTCAATGGAGGTTAAAGGTTCTTCGTGGAACCATTGATGCCAGTGAAGAACTTTTATTTTTAAGAATGTAAAAAAAAACCTTTTGTGCATTAGAAAGGTTCAATGGAGGTTAAAGGTTCTTCATGGAACCATTGATGAAAAAGTTCCATAGATGTTGAAGGTTCTACACGGAACCATTGATGCCAACGAAGAATCTTTATTTTTAAGAAGGTAAAAAAAACCTTGTGTGCATTAGAAAGGTTCAATGGAGGTTAAAGGTTCTTCATGGAACTACTGATGAAAAGGTACCATAGATGTTGAAGGTTCTACATGGAACCATTGATGCCAACGAAGAACCTTTATTTTTAAGAATGTGAAACTTTGGTGCAATGGAAAGGTTCAATGGAGGTTAAAGGTTCTTCATGGAACCATTGATGAAAAGGTTCTATAGATGTTGAAGGTTCTACACGGAACCATTGATGCCATGAAGAACCTTTATTTTTAAGAAGGTAAAAAAAACCTTGTGTGCATTAGAAAGGTTCAATGGAGGTTAAAGGTTCTTCATGGAACCACTGATGAAAAGGTACCATAGATGTTGAAGGTTCTACATGGAACCATTGATGCCAACGAAGAACCTTTATTTTTAAGAATGTGAAACTTTGGTGCAATGGAAAGGTTCAATGGAGGTTAAAGGTTCTTCGTGGAACCATTGATGCCAGTGAAGAACTTTTATTTTTAAGAATGTAAAAAAAAACCTTTTGTGCATTAGAAAGGTTCAATGGAGGTTAAAGGTTCTTCATGGAACCATTGATGAAAAAGTTCCATAGATGTTGAAGGTTCTACACGGAACCATTGATGCCAACGAAGAATCTTTATTTTTAAGAAGGTAAAAAAAACCTTGTGTGCATTAGAAAGGTTCAATGGAGGTTAAAGGTTCTTCATGGAACTACTGATGAAAAGGTACCATAGATGTTGAAGGTTCTACATGGAACCATTGATGCCAACGAAGAACCTTTATTTTTAAGAATGTGAAACTTTGGTGCAATGGAAAGGTTCAATGGAGGTTAAAGGTTCTTCATGGAACCATTGATGAAAAGGTTCTATAGATGTTGAAGGTTCTACACGGAACCATTGATGCCATGAAGAACCTTTATTTTTAAGAAGGTAAAAAAAACCTTGTGTGCATTAGAAAGGTTCAATGGAGGTTAAAGGTTCTTCATGGAACCACTGATGAAAAGGTACCATAGATGTTGAAGGTTCTACATGGAACCATTGATGCCAACGAAGAACCTTTATTTTTAAGAATGTGAAACTTTGGTGCAATGGAAAGGTTCAATGGAGGTTAAAGGTTCTTCGTGGAACCATTGATGCCAGTGAAGAACTTTTATTTTTAAGAATGTAAAAAAAAACCTTTTGTGCATTAGAAAGGTTCAATGGAGGTTAAAGGTTCTTCATGGAACCATTGATGAAAAAGTTCCATAGATGTTGAAGGTTCTACACGGAACCATTGATGCCAACGAAGAATCTTTATTTTTAAGAAGGTAAAAAAAACCTTGTGTGCATTAGAAAGGTTCAATGGAGGTTAAAGGTTCTTCATGGAACTACTGATGAAAAGGTACCATAGATGTTGAAGGTTCTACATGGAACCATTGATGCCAACGAAGAACCTTTATTTTTAAGAATGTGAAACTTTGGTGCAATGGAAATGTTCAATGGAGGTTAAAGGTTCTTCATGGAACCATCTATGCCAATAAAGAACCCGAATCAACTATAGTGATTTACTGCAAGTAATTACCATGTGCACATCCATAAAATATACATGAAATGGGCCTTCTATGGCAGCCAAGTTGATGTCTAATTATCTTAGCAGGAAAACAGACTAGCTTCTTTAACACTTTAATTTGTCATTTTTTATGCTCCTTTTTGTCAGTATTCATAACACAGTCAAGTTAAACAAACATTCGAGTTTTTCTTTTTCGAAAGATTAAACTAATTACAAAGAGCATTTCAAATACCTTATTTACACAATGCAGGATAATCATGCAAAAATGCAGCGCCCTGCCCAATTAAAGGCTTTCTCACTGCACCATAGTATATACTCCTCGGTACGTATAGCATATAAATTGCAGGCTTCTAATTAATTTGCCTGCTTTTAAGGGTTTCAGGGGGACTGTTAATTTCTTTGATATTCCAGGCAAAGAACCAAAATGTTGGTGCAGTTTCCACGAGACTCTTAGACATGCTTGACTAGCGAGTCATTGCATCACATTCATCTGCCTGGATGAGGGAGACATTAACTGCCTTATGAATATTCATGCTGTCTGCTTAATTAAGTTAATTGTTCTGCAGAAGTGCTCGCACTTCCAAGGACAATTTTTTTTCTCTCTCTCTATTTCTCCCCCACATCTCCCTCTTTCAAAGCCCCCTTCCTTCCTCTTCACCCCCCTACTCTAATATCTGGGCGCTACTACCATTCGTCACCGGGTTCTGGAATGGAGATGGGTAATATATGGAAGTCCCGATGATGTTGGCACAGGCTGTTGCTCTGAGCCTTGCGGGAGAGGCAGATGCACGCTTGAAATATAGTGTTACTGCACGGCAGCAGCGCTACAGACACCACCCAACAACAAAAGAACAAAACGATCAATGTCAAACACTAAAAAACATTGTTTTACGTGCAGTACATGCGATGTGGAATGACAACTCTTCGGCGAACCTCAAGTGGGCTTTACCAGATCTCTGTTAGAAATGGTAATTTTAGCATTCAGATAATGAGTTTTTAATATCACACTCACTGAGACTGTTAAGTAACCGCATTCATTATATTTCTTTTAATTGGCAGTAGACCAAGCGCTCCTTATATTACAGATTCTCACACGCCTATTGCTTGCACCAGAATGTATCCCTGCAGGACTCGCTTTGCTAAAGCCACAGCTTGACGTTTACGATGGGGAGTGATATCAACTCTGTTCCAAAACCTAGTGAGCTGCCTACGTAGGCAGTATTTTAAGATGTAATATGCATGCTCCTGATGTGAAGGTTGTTTCAAAACAAAAAAAAAAAAGAAATTGTACATGCATCAGGCCAAATTCTGAAGCAT
Organism: Acrossocheilus fasciatus; assembly: GCA_036784905.1. NCBI lineage: Eukaryota > Metazoa > Chordata > Actinopteri > Cypriniformes > Cyprinidae > Acrossocheilus > Acrossocheilus fasciatus. The sequence goes on along the minus strand of CM071946.1, from coordinate 30,670,109 downwards.
CTTTGTGCTGAGAAGGCTAACCCTTAATGCACTGAAATGGAAAAAAAATAACCTAAGCTGGGATATACTATATTATATTCTAAATATACTTTATTCAATACACTGTAAAAAATTATGTGATCAATACGTCATGGTAACATATGTTTTTCTTTTACTTTAACACATCAAAATAATTTAACCAGTTTCACCTTTTTTAAATTTTACAAGATTCTACTAAATTTTTTAAGTCAGTTTAATATAAGTCAAAATGACTTATATAGCCATTGTAATTATAATTAATAATTTAAGGCAGCAACTGTACTTAAGTTTTTAAGTAGGTGTGACTTTTTACAGTGTACAGAAAAATATATAAAGTAAAACGTGAATTTGATTAAAAATTCATTTAAAAAATTCTATTTAATTGTATTAAATTATTTTTTTTTCTCCAATCATTGTGCTATGTCTTTGTTATTGACATTTTTACAACAATTAAGCACATTTTCCCCAAAAATTTGCATAATGTCATTGTGCTTTAAAATGATTAATTAAATTCAGTACAATAAAACTACAATATCATCTACATAACATTTAAATAAATAATTTTTGGGGAGCAAATAATCTTAATTCTATTTTAAATAAAAAATAAAAATGCTAATACATTTTTTAAAATCCCCAAAAGTCTAAAATCCTCATTATCACAATACAATAAATCTAATCAATACTGCAATGAGGGGAGAAAAGTTTAATTTTCATTCTTACAGACACTGGAATAAAATGTACTTTTTTAAGGCAGCATGAATGTAATAAAAAGGTTATTAATCGTCATGAAACCATCACATGATACTCAAATAGCATTTGAATGGAATCCACTGAAGGGCCAATACTGTGTCCATTACCAATTACCTCTAAACACAAAAACAATATTAAATGCTCCAAAAGTTTATTAATTTCATACCTTATATTAATTAATAATATTTTAATATCTGATCTGCAGAAAGATCAGAGATACTCATTTTCTGAGTGTTTTATTGAGTTTGGCAATAAGTCTTGCCTTTTGTTTTAATTTTAATGGGACATATAATAATAAATATACAAAAAAAACTGAGTCACGACTCTTCAAACAATGCCATGTCTGACGCAAACAGGATGTACTCATCTGATTAATCTACTGAGTACTCGTGTAAACAAAATGACTAATATGTCCATCCCTAGTAGCTTGTAGGCAGTGCAGCAGCTCACTATGTTTTGGAAGTCAGTCCGTCAGACGCTGTTACCTTTACTGAGTTGAGGCTCAGAGCCTGGCTTTTGTGTTGAAATCATCACAACATATGGAAACTCCCAGAGAGGCCAGGAAGCATCATGGATGTGTTTGTGAGGGAGGGCTACATTACCAGTGACCTGGTAGGTGGGAAGAGGCACATGTACTTGCAGCCAAATTCAGTTGGAGTGTGAGTGTGTGTCCAGCACTGTAGGCCTGGCCGTCTCTATCGGCAGAAAGGGAGGGAACGGTTTCATCCAACACCTCCGTCCTGTTCTCATTTACAGACATTTGCTTTCATACCCTGTTGATCTGAGCAAACACACTGGCCAGATAACTGCATGAAAGGAAATGCCTACTCACCCGACAAGGACAAGCCTCTCTCTGCTGTTTGTCTCTGGTAGTAATCAGTACAAATACACACACCTGTTCTCCCTTCGCAAGCTGCCAGCAAGGTAAACCGCCTTAATTGGCACAAGGCGATATTAACTTAAATTAATGCCCTTTAACAAAGTCCTCATCCTGTAATGATTAACTTTACCTCACTCATTAGATGGGCGAAGCTGCTTCGTTTTTTTTTTTTTTTTAAATCATAGTGTGCCAGACGAGATTTAGTGTGTCCCAAATCACAGGACATTTAAAATAGTATTCCAAAGGTGCCTGATATTTCCTAATGGGTGAATCTTAAGACCATCTATCTCCTGTTCAGGTCATATTTCACCTGAAAAACAAAGAAATATTTTGAATGAACTAAATTTTGTGTCACGGTATTCAAATGATCTCATAGCATCAGCATGTGTCTAATGAGAAAGCTTTATCTCAAAATCACCTGTCCAGAGAAAAGTATTTATTGGAATAGACTATTGAAATGTAGTATATTCCAAATCTTCTGAAGCCATATAATAACACTGTGTGACAAAAAGACAAAAATTTATGTCATTTCTCACTGGTAATTGCACAAAGTCTCATATCGCATGGCTTCAGAAGACTTGGAATATAGTGCATTTTGTGTTACATTTTTAGAAACAATGTTGTGAAGCTGACGAATCAAGTCCTATGTGTACAATATTATTATTTTTATTATAATGGGGGAAAATATTTTATATACACTGTAATACAATTTTTCACTGTTTGGACAGGCAGCATAAATTAAGTTCATTAAAAAAATTAAATAAATACAGCTGTCATATTCATATACCAAATTCAAAAGGAAAAATATGTTCAACAAATTGTTGCATTTTTAGGATCATAATATAATATAATATAATTTTCTGCCTTTTAATTTTTGGCGGGGGGTGGGGGGGATACAATCGTCGATGGAAACAAGTTTTTTTAAATTAAAGGCAACATAAATTAAATTGAAAAAAAGGCTAAGATTATGTATACTTACAAATGTCATATTCATATGCCAAAATCAAAAGAAAAAAAAGTTTGACTAATAATTAATTTTGGGAAAGCATTATTTGGGTAAATTATTAACTGTCAAGTATTTATTTACAGTTTTTGTAAGAATTACTCTAATACTGCCCATAACTCCTTGTGCTATGACGTTTGTCTACATAAGTTCTTGTAAACAAGTTTTTTTTTTTTTTTTTTTTTGCAGTATGTCACAACTATGGAAGCCCATTTCCGCCACTGAATAAAAAAAAATAAAAAAAGGTTATTGCGACTTTTTATCTCACAATTCAAAATTTTTTCACAGAATTGTGAGATATAAATTTGCAATTCTGACTTTTTTTCTCGCAATTGCAAGTTTATATCTCGCAATTCTGAGAAAAAAAAAGTCTCAGAATTAATTTTTTTATTCAGTGGCAGAAACAGACTTCCATACACAACAGCACCACTACAGACTCATAAGTATGCACTTTCCCTAAGTACATGGTTTTCGTGCATGGTACAAGCAGTAATTTAATAGAAATAACTGATATATCAACTGAAATTCATATTGTAATATTTTTATGTTCTGAAAAGAAAACATTCTAAACAAAGAAAACTGTGTGTAATTAGAATATAAAGGCCATTGATTATTGAGGACTTTGAGTGAGGCGTGACAGAAATTGAATGGACAGGTTCCCATTCTGTCCCCTGCAGCAGGTGCTGGAGAACATTGATATGCAGAGGAGGGAGTCTACTATAATAAAGCAAAGCTACATTTTTTCACGTTTCTGTAGCCGTTCTTAATGGAATCTCATCACTCACTGAGAGTAAACAGTGTCTGTGCAGGGATACACACTATAGCAAACATCATGGGACCATATGCCACAGCATTCAGATGGTCTCATAGCATCAGCATCAGTGTGTGTCTAACGAGAAAAAGCTTTATCACAAAATCACCTGTGCGGAGAACAGAATTTATCCAAATAGAAAGCTTGCTTGTTTATGAAATGCACAATTCCATTTAAAGGAACAGTTTACCCAAAAGCAAATCCGAATCTGAATGTTGTGTCTGTGGCACACAAGAGAAATACTGATGAATCTTAACTCAAGTTATTTTCTTACCACGACTCAAGCTCCAAATATAAGACTTGTGCTATATTCCAAGTCTTCTAAGGCATAGCTCTGTAGGACAAGCAGACCAAAATTTGTCATTATTCACTTGCACTGACTTAAATTTTGAATATAAATATTAAAAATATAAACACAATATCTTTAATGCTATTTCTTTTAAAATTCATCCTGATATTGCCCAGAAATCCTTGTGCTGTTAAGTTTTTAAATAAATAAGCCATGCACTATGTCCTATACCTTTTGAAGCAATATGACAACTTTGCGTGGCAAACAGACTAAAATTGATGTTATTGTTCACTGATAATCACACAAAACTATCACATGGATTCAGAAGACTCCCTAGCACATAAAGCATTTTATGCTGCTTTTTTTTAAAACATTATGACACTATTGAGAAGATTTTCATAATATTGCAAAAAACAATATAATACTATAATACAATATAATATAAAATATAATGTAATATAATATGTGTTGATAATGTTATGATATATGATATGATAGATATTTATATAATAAAATTATATTATAAAATTTAATACATAATTTATATAATGTATAATTTATTTTTAATAACTTTTTTCTTTTGATTTTGGGGAAAATAAGACCGTTCTTCACAGTGCTTTGTAAAATTCACCATAATATTGCCCATAACCCCTATTGCAATTAAGCTATATAGTGCTCTCAAGTTTTTCTATAAATAAGACATGCACTTTATGTCATATCTTCTGCTAATATGAAAACTTGACCAAAATTGTTGTCATTGTTCACTGATCATCACACAAATCTATTGCATGGATTCAGAAGACTCACTAATGTTTATGGCATTTTAGCATCATTAAGACAATATTAAAGAGACAGTTCACCTTCGGTTGCTGGTCCCCATTGACTTCCATAGTATGGAAAAAAAACATGCAAGTCCATAGGGACTGTCCCTTTAAGTAATATTGTCATATGAGCTACGTTTTTGGTTCTTTTAGTGTGTTTTGGGGCTTAATCACTATAAACTGTTAAACAGTGTTAAAATGTATTTAATTATCCCTCTATAGGTTCTACTGATGTGGTGGCCTGCTCTGTGCATGGAATAAGACGCGCTGTGACTGCAGCCTTGCACATCATTATGGGTATGTTTTTTAATCTTAGTTTCTTTCTCTCCTTCATGCATGAGCTTCTAGTCATTCTCTATTCTGTACGCTAACAGTAAGGCCTCGAGGAACCATGGGACCTAATGGAGCACAAATATACATGATAATAATATGTAAATGGGATTCGTATTTACTTTTCAATTCCACCGAGTTATGTGTGCAGGGGCAATGGTTTCATTTTCACCCATTGGAAGTCTCTCTCCCTCTTTTTGGTGTATCCCAATGGCAGCGCATGCAGTGGCTCTCTGTAATCTGTTGTTTAATTAGAGTGCACAGACTGTTGTTATGGGGGCCGAGAGAAGACAAACCCCCCGCGTGGGCTCTGCCTCTCCAGCTTTGGAGATCATGGTTAACAGGTCCCATGGAACGAGAGACGGTCCCGGGAGAGGTGGAGATACGTCTGTCGTCAATCACCCGTACGGTCCCGCCACAAACACAGAGTTTCATTGACGTGGCTGTGGGCCGTCGTTGGAAGTGTTACTTCTAGCTGGCAGTGTTCGCTTTGGCTTTAGTGCTGCGTGTTCCTGTCTGTCTGTCTTTCTGTGAGGCGTTTTTGAAGTTAGCACCAATATGTCTGGGCCATTGTGTCGACTGTGCAAGCTCTCCTGGGCTTAGCTTAACAGACAAGCGGATTTGGCTTGTGTCAGGGGATTACACGTACAAGCTAAGCTCGCATCCTCCAAAAAAAGAAAAAGAACACATACTGGCAAAAATTTTGCTTTACAGCTGAATTACGACTGGGATGAACACAATCAGAACCACACAATAGAATTACAGAATCAGTTGTGTGCGCAAGTTAATGAGGTTTTTTGTTGTCACTGTATCGTTGTTGTCTGTGGATTATTGAGAAATGATTATCTGGTGATATTTAGTTTTTCAATCACAGGCTTCATATGAGGTTCCTTGTAGCGTTACAGGAATAGTTCACCCAAAATATGAAAATCCTGTCATTATTTACTCACCCTCATGTTGTTCCAGAACGGTTCTGGAGAAGGCAAAAGAAGCATTTTAGGGAAACTTCATATAGTTATTTTCCATACAATGACAATCAGCCTTCAAAATGTACAAAAACAGCATAAAAAGCAACATAAAAGTAGACCAGATGACACATGCACTATATCTCTAAAGCTCTGGGTGAAGAACAGGCTGATAGTTCACCCAAAAATAAAAATGATGAGAAGAAAAAAGAAGAGTTTTAAGTGAATTTTCACAGGTCTTTTCCATACAATGACAATCAGGGTTCAAAATGTACAAAAACTATATAAAAAGCAACATAAAAGTGGTCCAAATGACACATGCACTATATTCGAAGTCATTTGAAGTCATACTATAGCTTTGTGTGAAGACAGACTGAAATTTAAAGGGATAGTTCACCCAAAAGTGAAAATTCTGTCATTATTTAATCACCCTTATGACATTCCAGAATGATATATGCATATTTACATCTGTAGAAGACAAAAGGAGATTTTTAGGGAGTCTTCACATAGTTATTTTTAACACAAAGACAATTAATATGACTCATGCACTATATTCTAAGATATCTAAAATCATATAATAGCTTTGTGTAAAGATATTTAAAGTTTTTTTGTAACTGTATGTTGGTATTTACCTTTGTAGACGACAAAATTTGAATTTTTAAGGAATTTAAAAAAAAAATCATACAATTAGATTTAAAAAATGCACAAAAAATACCATAAAAGTAGTTCATATGACTATGATAGAGATATCATATGAAGTCATATGATAGATGTGAAAAAAGACTAAAATTTAAAGGGACATAGTAGCTAATATTCTGTCGTAATTCAAATATGTTTTGGAACAAAATGACTTTATTTCTTCTGTGGAACACAAATATATTGAAAAATGTCTGTTTATGGAGTTCTAAGTTGTTTGGTCACCGTCGGCTTTCACTGTATGAACAAAAACAGTTAAAACATTCATGTTTTTGTGTGTGTTTCAAAGAAAAAAAAAAAGTCATGCAGGTTTGTAACAAAATGTTTGGGTGAACCCTTTAAAGGTGCAAAACTGGATTGCGTGACAACCAGACAGAACTGGTGCTGCCTAAAACTCTGCGGCCCATTTTTGTTCTCGCTTGGCGACAGACTCGGATGATTAACCGCAATCTGACCTCCACGTGTGCGAGAATGCGTCTCATCATTAAGTCCTAAGAATTGAGCCATATGGTATTGTAACTCATAGCTTTTGACTAAAGGGAGGTGTGAGTTTTAAGAACGAGTGCTGAATTTCTTTTGTTCGCTGAGATTGGCACATTCTCTGTGCACCGCGGTACGCTCGCCATCTCAGCAGGAACGTTGAGAAACATCTTCGTACCGTCGTGATTAATTGCTCCATCAAAACATTGTGGCTCTCGGTACGAACCGCTGAGCTAAGTGTAGGCACTCGCTCAACAAAAGACAGCTTTTCCTTATAGAAGACATCCCGACATGCAGGCATTAGGCGTCTTATGTGAAGCGAACTGAATAAAAACCACGTTTTCCCCTTTCTGTACTACACAAAATGTCTGGCTTTTGTCGCTGCGAGGCAAAAGAGAAACATCAACGGCACATAAGACACCTGACACGAATGAGAGCGTAATGCCCATTTAGGAGGGCCAATATAGGGCTTGTTCATTTCTAATTAAGCAATATTTACGCATGTGAATAAGGCCAACTGGCGGGATTTGGAAGGATCCGATGAATAATTCATGAGCGGGGAGAGCGTATGCATGGGGAGACAGAAGGAGGTCAGGAATGTGCCGGGCTACGGGGACTGGACTCAACCAATGGGCCACCAGATCCAGTCATTCCTGTTCACTTCGACATATGCAATGAATTAACTCAAGAGATGTCACATTGACACTTGATAGATGACTCTATTGTTTCTAATGGACTAGAATTAGATTTGCTGATTATAGGATGCACATTCACATCTACCTAAATATATAAATATACATACATGTACATAAATACATGCATATACTTACTGATTGTACACTACCGTTCAAAAGTTTGGTCAAAGGTTTGTCTTTTTTTATTTTTAAATAAATAATAGTTCTCTTCAGCAAGGACACAATAAAAGAATCAAAAGTGAATTTTTTATTTATTTATTTTTTTTCAAATAAATGCAGTTTTTTTCTCGCCGAAGTCTAACAAAAAAAAATGTATCAGGGTTTCCTCAAAAATATTAAGCAGCACAACTGTTTTCAACATTGATAATAATAAGAAATGTTTCTTCAGTGCCAAATCAGCGTACAGTATTAGTAATAGATTTCTGAAGGATCACGTGACACTGAAGACTGGAGTAATGGATGCTGAAAATTCCTCTTTGCCTCAGAAATAAATTACATTTTAAAATATATTTATAATACAAAACAGCTGTTTTAAATTGTAATAATATTTCACAATATTATTGTATTTTTGATGCAGCCTTGGTGAGCAGAAAAGATTTCTTTCAAAAATCTTACCATATATATGTTTTCATCGGTTATTATCATGATCTTAATGGCTCTGTTTCAAAGCCTCACTGTCTACTACCTACATAGGTAGCTACCTTTTTAGGCAGCATCTTAAATGATGCCTCTTAAGTGGCCCATTTTATTTATAAGCAAAGTAGCGCTCCTCTCATGAAGTGCACAGGACACTTGACTGAGATTATCAATGGAGCATATTTTGGGGTAAAACTGTCAAATATTGGGTAGAATGGTCAATTTGATTTAACTATTTTATTTTTATACTTTTTGGTATGGAATGCAGTGTATTTATAATTAACACCCCATCTCTTACCATATTTTTCATTGCAATGCTTTATGAGATCACCTTCTTTACAAATAATACATGCCATACTGCTTTCGAATTTGGTTGTTTGTAACAGAGCTGTAATCTTCATTTGTAATGGGTTTGTGTTTAACCCTACTGTGCCTCTAGAGTTCATTGTTCCTATAGTGAATTGTACTTTTTTTAGGGCAGTGCCTTGGTACCTCAGCGTACTGACTGCATTACGTTACTTGTTCTAGGTCATCATCAGCCCGTGGACGTGTGCAGCTTTAGCTCTATGGGTCGCCTGCTGAGGTTCGGCTTCTCTGCCATGTTTGGTTTCGGTGGGCGGACGCTCGCACTGGCAGAGAGACACCGCTGGATGCCACCCAGCCAGCGCCGCGAGTTCGCTCTCATTAAAACACTGGCAAACCTCAAGTAAGCTCTCTTTCTTTCTCAGTTGTGTTGTCAGCTGTAGCTGTCTCTCATCTGGTGGGCTCCAAGGGACTGGCTGGTGCTCTATCAAATCTGGGATTAGTGTCAGAGCAGCCTGGCACAGCACACATGGGCAGCATCTCTTAGAAATCACCCTCTTCTTATCATAACACTCCATCTAACATGTTTGTTCTCTCTCCTCGTGTCCCTCCCCGATCGGCCGACGGTGCCTGTGAAGACCTGAAGACTGCGAACTGTCCTTTATAACCAGCAGAGGAGCCGAGGATCAGACAAAGTGTGTTAAAGCGCATTTTTAAGGTTTTCTCGCCCCTCATCCCCATCCAACTTTGAGCGTAATTATTTGAATGTTATTTTAAATAAACCACCCCCTGCTTAATTGGCCATTGGAAAGAAATCAAAATGCTGGAGATGCTGAAGGTCACCCAGCTAATGCTAATAAGGCAGGATGCCCCACACTGTGAGGAGCCCATGCAACTCCATTATTACTCAAATGCAGATAATGGTTGTGCACTAAAAAGCATCTCTTTCTTTTACACAGAGCTGAGCGAAACAGAGATGGAGGAGACATTTGTGAGTACAGCTAAATTAGTAGATACTCTGAAGATATTGCACCACTAGATATCTGCTTCATTGGGCAGCAAATGCTCTTGGTTAATAAGTGCCTCCTATGAGAAACAAAGGGGGCGAATTAAAAGCTGAATTCTCCAATGAGCTGCATTCAAATTTTAGGATGGTTTTTTTTTTTTTTTTTTGGAGACTGGAGATTTATATGCAATACAAATCTGAAAATGATTGAATAAAAATAGCTTGTTATCACAAATGACTGTGATTGGTCCATATGATCCATCTCTAGCAGCGCTGAGAATAGTAACATGTACCATGCGACAAAAATGCTCTTACATCTTAGTTCAGCAGTGGTCTGGATGATAATGACTTGCAATTAAATAATAATATGTTAATTATATATTACATTATATCATCATTCCTGACCATTTAGAAAAATCATCCAGATGACTGCTCTTCCATGCTAGCTGCCATTCTACCATTCTTTCCTATTTCTATGAATGTTTTCACACTAGATACATTCAAGTGCACCTGAGAGTATTATATACACATGAAAAACTCTCTCTCCATTCTTTGATAGGTGAGGATGGATCCTGGCAGACCAGACAAGGCCTGTTCCTGAATATTAGCATCATGGCTATTCCCTGCCTGTGCTCAATGGCCCCCAGGGGCCTGGCCCCAAACACCAGGTCAGAACTTCCTCCATAACACCTCAATGCCTTCATGGGAAAACTTTTTTGCAGTGATCATGACAATATACTATAAGTTTCTTATACTCACAGAGGCTGCATTTATTTCAGTGTTTGATTGGGTTTAAAACACTGTTTATGTATTTGTGTTCCAATGATCGGCCTTGGTTCTTGTTTTGGAACCTCATAATGTACAACTAAGCATTGCCCTCAATCCTTTAGACAGGACGCCTTAAAAGCAAGTAAGCTGATGTGAGTGTAGACCATAAAACCTTGAGACCAGGTCAGTGTGTCAGCAACACGCAAGGCCAGTGGAGTCTCCTGACTGTTTTCTGGCCCGTGTCGTGGGCGTTTGGTGCGTGAAGTCAGCTAGAGTAGGCCAACGTAATCCTGAAGATTGGAATCAGTGCTTGGATCAGACTCATAAGGTCAAAGCCACCTAACTGGACTAATCAGCACATAATTACTCTGATTAAAGGGAGTGGCCGGGTAGACTTAAGGACCGAGCATCTGTCCACGAGTGCTCAACAACCCCCTCTCCTTCCTGTCTTTACAGAGCGACACAAGTTAAGCTCAGCTTCTCGTAAGCAGCATCTTTAGTGGGGGACGGAGTCAATGCGGTCACAGAGTTCGCCCTGCAAGAAATCATTTCTTTATTTGATATTGTCTTGTTTTCCAGTAAAAAAAAATCGAAACAACCTTTCAACAATATAAATTCATTTGAAGGACAATGCATAACACATTAAGACTTGCTTACTGAAAATATATATTGAATTATTCTGACCTCATTTCTTGTTTTCTTGTTTTAAGCAGAAATCTAACAAAATGTAATGATGCTTATGCAGAAAACAAGAAAAATTGAAAAATCAAATCTGAAAAAAATACATAAGACTAATTTTTTTAAAGCAAGTCTTAATATTTTGCCAATTTTTACATCTCAGGCAAACGAGACAAAAATATTGATCGCTGTGCTAGTGTTAATAAATGTGTGAACAGAATTTCTTTGTCCAAAAAAACATTTTCATGAAAAAGCCTCCACTTGGAGATTTATACGCAATACAAATCTGAAATCGATTGAATAAAAATAGCTTGTTATCACAGATGACTGTGATTGGTCCATATGGTCCATCTCTAGCAGCGCTGAGAATAGTAACATGTACCATGTGACAAAAATGCTCTTACATCTTAGTTGCAAGTCATATTTACAAGTCATAATTTTGATTGGACACTCAAAATTGTATAATTTTTCCCTTCAAGTTCCAAAATATCAAAATAATAGCGAAAGATAACAGAACTAGTGTATAGTGAAAAATTATATATATATATATATATATATATATATATATATATATAATGATTTGCTCAGTCAAAAATACAACACAGAAATCAATAAAAAATTAATAAAAAATAATATATATATATATATACAACACTGGTCAAACAAATTGGATTAAATAAAATTCAATAATTTCCATTTTTTGCAAAACTACTTTTAATACTGACTTTTTTACATATATAGTATTATAGATTCTATCAGGACCTGTTTATACCTTGAAGCCCCCATTTACATTTTCCTCTGAAGTGTAGATATGGAACAGTACAAGTGTGAGTTACACCTATTTATAGACTTGTGGTAAAACAGAAGAGAAACTGGTTTTATTAAATAAACAATTCTCATTTCCATATGAAAAGAGTGTGGGCTTATTATAATGTTGAACTGGCTTTCTGGTCATAGCTCTGGTCACAGACTCTCCATACACGACAGGGACAGAAGATTTTATTAACAAATGTACCACCTAAGCACAATAAACAGGAATAACCTTTTCTGTCTACCGCAGGTTAAACAATGGCAGTATGGCACTGATAACTGTTGGAAACACCTCCAGGTCAGAGTTCATCAAGCACTTGAAGAGGTACAGCAGCACAAACAACCAGGTGAGCTCACCTGCCTACCGAGGGAACTTACTGAACTCAAATCAACCAGACATGCAGGAAATCCAGCCCACGCAAATAGAGTTAACAACCTCCCCAGCTTAAACAGAATTAGCATACTGTCAAGTCAAATTAGTCGCTGATTGTCAGCTTCCCACAAAACACTTTTCAGGCTAATACAGATTAGCCCATTTCAGATCCTGTCTCTTCTTTTTTCGTAAGCAATCCAATCTAGTGCTGTTTGTTAACCCACATTCTATAAATAATCTGTGTAGGTTGCGGCGTTGACCTACTGCTCTTCACTCTTGAGTGAGATGTCATTGTGCCGCAGAGTAAAGCGGTGCCAATTCCTGAGTTTCTGTGCTGTACTGATGGGCCTTTATTGCCCATTTTAAAAAAGCTTATGTGTGTTCACCTCATTTACATGTAGAAAGTAAATTACATGTAAAAGAGAAAACGTGCTTAATGCTTAAACATATGCTGTATATTATGTACCATAGAGAAAGAGAGAGAAAATTGGATTTTTTTCTGAGGTTTTAACTATATTTGACCATGGACCACAAAACCAGCCTTAAGTGTCAATTTTTCGAAATTGAGATTTATACATCATCTGAAAGCTGAATAAATAATTTTTCCATTGATGTATGGTTTGTTAGGATCGGACAATATTTGGCCGAAAATCTGGAATTTGAGGGTGCAAAAAAATCAAAATATTGAGAAAGTTGCCTTTAAAAGTTGTCCAAATTCATTCTTAGCAATGCATATTACTAATAAGAAAACAACGTTTTGATATATTTACAGTAGCAAATTTACAAAATATCTTCATGGAATATGACCTTTACTTTAATGATTTTTGCCATAAAAGAAAAATCTATCATTTTGACCCATACAATGTATTTTTGGCTATTGCTACAAATATACCCCAGCGACTTAAGACTGGTTTTGTGGTCCAGGGTCACATATAACATGAGTTAAACTATACATATAGTTATATAAAACATGAGAAAAAAAAATCCCATTCTCTCTCTCTCTCTCTCTCTCTCTCTCTCTCTCTCTCTATATATATATATATATATTTTTTTTTTTAATGTATTGCATTTGCAAAATACATACATATGTATATATATACATACATGTGTCTGTGTGTGTGTGTGTGTGTGTGTGTGTGTGTGTGTGTGTATATATATATATATATATGCAAAAAAAATCAGCACTGGAAATAATAATAGGATTTTCAAAAACTACAACACAAACTCAAATGTAAAACATCGTTGCACATTATGGTACTAGGAGGAATTTTGTTTAATTGGCATTGAAATGCATTTTATAATGCAAAAACACTTAATGTTTCTAAATATAGGCTCCATTTTCTTTATGCAAAATATAATTTCCTATCATTTGGGGGTGGAATGTGACCTGGACATGTTTTGTGAGATTTACAGTCAAATCAATTTGCACGTGAACTCATCACCCACTGAGACACCGAAGAGGAACATTCCTATAGCTGATGCACATTGTCTGGGTCAAGCCTTACATCATGACTGCTGCAAGGATTTGGGTCAGAGCAAGTGTTATTCCACCAAAACACTAGGGTTAATATACATACTTTACATGTAGTACATTTACATTAAGTAAATGGTACTTACATAAGACCTCCGCACTGAAGAATTATAATGACTGCTAAGCCATTTATCTAATTAATAATTTGATGGACGTACCTGGTTATCTGAATAAAAGGATATATGATGTGATGGACTGGCCTGGTTCTGTATCCAGGTTCACTGCAGGTCACACACACAGGACTGAGGTGAGTCGACGAGGATCAGCTGTTCATCACTGCCTCCTTGTGGGCCTAAAGTAAACTACAGCCTCAAATAAAACCAATTCACAAAATAAACCATGCAAATCAATAAAATAAATCAAAATAATGCAGTACAGTAAAAGGTACTTCATCGCATTATTAGAATCTAATACACTCATCTTTGAATATGTTATATATGATATGTATATATATTTTTTCCCCTTAAGGTTTGGTAATTGCCAAAAACATTAAATAATAGTTTGTCCTTCTTTATTCCTCTGCAGTTTGGATTCTCGTTTATTGAGACACACACCGTAAAGGCTGTGAAGCTGCGGCCACGCTCTCAGGGAATTTGGGCTGACGACGTCTCAGAGGAGAACGAGGAATGTGATTCAAAAACCGTGCCCATCATCTCCTCTGAAGGAACATACCCCTGGAACATTGACGGAGATCTCTTGGAGGTCCCATCTGAACTCCTGATCAGGTAAAACATCAGTCAAAGACAAATGTACAACAGTAATCCATTAGAGGACTGTGATTTCAGTGTTTATGACTCCAAAACTGACTCATAACCATAGGAAAATCACTGTAATACATAACCTTGAGTGTCTTTTGCAAGTTGCAAATACAGCAATATCATAAAAGACAAATATTCAATGCCCTAAAAGAATTACAAGTCAGAATTTTTCATTTCAATACACTGAATAAGTCACATCCCTATTTATTTGCAAAACAGTAGTCAAGATAGCCACTGTATAATTGCAGAAGTTGAACTTCAGATGACCTGTGTAAGCACAGGCCGTGTTGTTTGAAGACACTGCAAACATTATATGAGCAGAACTTGATAAAAAAAAAATCTCAATTCATCTTCTTAAAGCTGCAGAAAGAGTGACAGAAGAATAAACAGAACAGTGTGAGCTTCTAAGAAAAAGGGAGCGACGTGTGCGTATATCAGATAAATCCTTGTAATGTTTAAATGTCCTGACAGCTCTGTTTATTTTCTAGAGTTCACCCACAGCTCCTCACACTCTTTGGAGTCGACATGGAGGAGGCGGAGGAGTCGCCGGTTAAATGCAGCTGTATATGAACACACACAACCACATTAAAGTGAGACTGTGCTAGATAGTAGAGCTACGAGAACCTGAAAGAACAAACTGCACAGAGCAAAGCTTTAACATTTGTATAGAACATTTTATGACAGAGCAAAACCATATGACACATAGTACATTCCAGTGCATACAAATTTAATTTAAACCAAAGTAAAAAATTATTATTATTTTTTTTTTACAAAAAATTGTATAATTTTTAAACACAGGAAATAAAATGAAAATATTAACTTAATAAAAATACTGATTTAAAAAACAAAAAACAAAAAAAAAACAATGTGCTTTTTTTTGTACACCATTCCCTGAACAATTTTTCTCTTTGTATATTTTATATAAAAAGCACTGTCAAGCAACCCATTCGATGTGGTTTCCCAAATCTAAAGATTATATCCCATAAATTTGATCTTTGATTTTTCTGATTCATACACCAACGCACTCTTTTGAGCAGGCCCAAGCAAAACCAGCTGACATTTCCATATTTTATGCATTTATTTTGGTAATAAGGGATTTGTAAAATAATTTATAATTGTTTTATAATCTAGAATATAAAACAATATAGATATGTTATTTAAAAAATGTTTATTACTATTATTATTATTATTATTAATAATAATAATAATAATAATTTTTTTTTTTTTTCAGTTTAGTTCATAATTTTGTTGTTTGTTTGAATATTTAGGAAAAATTGTATTCATAAAATGTCAGTACGTTTTAGTTTTTGTTTCTTATAACAGCACCAAAAATCATTTTGCATACGATGACACATTTGACATGATAATCATGTATGGGAAATTAAATTTAATTGAAATGACAAAAGCTAACTTTCGCTGTAATTTTATAGATTTTTTTCTCTCTAATTTTTCCTATTTTTTATTTGTTAAAGATTACTCGGTGCTATGTTTACAAATGTTTTCAATTCTAACCTTAAATATATATTTTACTGAATATAATTTTTGACAAATGTTTGAATTTAGCCGAGAGCTTTCTTCACGTGCGGATTCCCTATGGGCCTGCATATGGGTGAGCGTTGCTGGTGCTTTGTATATTTGTGGATTTCATGTCCTATAAATGAACACACACACACGCACACGCACGCACGCACGCATACACACACACTTAAGCAATGGCTGGGAGCCAGACACATGCCAATCCTGTCACTCTTCTGTAGTGCAGTATAGACACACAACAGCAGCCTCCTTTGCCCCGTTTCCATGGCACCCAGCCAGAGCACACAGCAAACACTCGCTCCTTCCATCTGGCATCTCCGTTAAACTTCTAACTATTGAACTCAGCAGCGAGAGTTTGGGAGGAGAGAGAATGCGTGTCATTTCCTCCTTTTTTGCAAAGAGAACCGATACTGCAGTGATGCAAAGGTGTGAAAACCCCTATTGCAGCAATGTTCTGCTTCGGAAAGGGTGATGAAAAGTGCCAGAAAATCCTGTGTCACCTCTGTGGAGGGTATACTAACTTGCGGGCGTAAAAGAGCGAGGCTCTCTTCAGATAAACACAGGAATAACCTTAGTAAGAAAAGCTACAGCAGTGCAATTTCTCCTCTACAGCGGGCCATTAGCCAATATGTTCAGTGATCATAGTCAAACCTGTGATGAAACACCAAGGCTCCGTTCCAAAACCTAGTGAGCTGTCTTGCTATCTAAATAGGCAGCTGTTAAGGCAGAATCCAAACTTGAATAGCACCTTATAAATTGTATTTGTAATGCTGCCTTAAAATTTGGCCACGCTTCCCACCTTTAGGAAACGCCTCCAAAATAATGCCACCTACAAAGGTTGCTCACTAGGTTTTGGAACAGAGCCATAACGTTCTGTAGCGACAGTACATTCTGAATCCTTTTCTCCCTTGGCACAGTCCTGGAGCGATTCATTGAGCTCATGTAGTATGTTTCATACTCTAAAGTGCATTGGCTTCATCCTGCTGACAGAAAATGCAGATTCTTTTGACAGTCTTTGTGATGAATGTTCTCAGCCATTACGGTTAATGGCCGCAGGTTATCATGAGTGCAGCTCTTGATGTTGACAGAGCAGTAGTCCTCATGTTTGTCCCTTCCATTCTGATTGGTTTTGTTTGTGGTGTAAATCCCATATTATGACACGCTCTCTTTCTTAGGTACATAGTCCCAACTGTCCCGGTCAAACTTCTCCTCCTTCAACTTCCGCTCAAAGAATCCAAGCTAATAAAAGCAAGAGAATGCATGATTGTCAATAAGCAAAAGTATGTCTCAATTTCCAACCCAACAAGTTGGATTTTTTTACTCTTTGCTGATTTATTTGCTTAGTAGGGTACTAATTAGTAGATTGACCGAACGACTGTTCAGTCTTAATTAACAACCCTATATAATCGTGCTAGATTAGAACTGGTTCACGTTTACCGGAAACCAAACAGACGTTTCTTAACTACATTCTTGCATTCAAAAAAACAGCTGGATGGAGCATAGTGGAATTAAAGAGAACATCTGGATTTCAAAGTGTTTTTAAAAATGAAACTTGATACTTAAAACTCCTGGCACAAAACATTGGACAAAAAATCAGCAGAATGCATCAATGTGCACATATCCAGATCATTTAAAAAATATTATTTTTTTTTCTTTCATTATTGAAGATAATGTTGTTTTTAGAAAAGCACTGCTTTGATAGGTTCTACATCCTTTACAATGGTAAATCCCAGCATGCTGTTAAACCCTCTATGAAATGTTGTATCTCTAAAAAATGTCATATCTTCAGATATTTCAGATCTAGCTTTAGTGCAATTTATGAACAATTCCGAAGTTCTTAATTTCTATGAGTTTTCCTAAGAGTGTTGCATAAGAATATGACATTAAGTCATGCTTGAGAACGTGTCATGTGATACATACCTTCCAGAGGGCAAAGACAAGCAGTGCTAAAATCATCAGCCCAACGATCAGACTGGATACTATTAGAAAAATCTTCACAGCCATCACAGGCTTATTGCTGTGCAGAGCCTGCAAGAACACCTGAAACATTGCAAACACTCAAGTTCAACAAAAGGCTGTAAATGCACCATCATGCATTCCTGGCATTAGAGATTCAGATGACTTACTCTAGCAGAAACATCATCCTGTAGTAGGATGGTGTCAGCATCTTTCACTGGTGAAATAATGTCAATCATGCCACGTATCATCATGACAGCGTGTCTGCCCTGTAGGAAATAAACATGTATAAGGTCATGAAATTTAGTTGTACTTTTAGTTATAAAATTCAGGTAATCCATCTGTAAAACAATGGTTGATTGACAGACGGTATGATTGGGCCATATTATTTTTCTCATCTCTTACAAATACTCACTGGACTCATCTGGAGAACCCTGGGGTTGAGCTCCACTTCCATAGTGATGGTAACTTCCTTTCCAACCTCCAAGTCACCGAAGTGACACTCCACCATCCTACAGGTCTTATCTTCAGGACCACAGAACTGCAGAGCAACAGAGCGTGAGACCTTCTCATAACATTTACACTAAACACACCAGAACTCAATGCTATGACTATTATTTTACCATTATGCGCTTGCTTTTTGGGGAGAAAAAGAATACAAGTTCTTCAATAAAGGAAGCTTGTGGGACGTCACAGTCATCAATAATCTGTACTGAATTGTTCCTCTGGAAGCAATGCCCACGAGTTGTCTGCAAGACAAAAAACAACTCAAGTTTAGGTCAAGTAAAACATGTGTTAATATAAATGTATAGTATATATTATAAGCTAAGTTATAGGCACTGTTAGGAATAGTTTGTGTGTTTCTTCTGTGAATAAAGCCAGAGATGTCTGGCAGAATGTCTGAACTTCTGTTTTCCATAAAAGGTAAGTGGATTGTGATTTATACTACCAAGCTCCAGAAAGGATAATAAAGCACCATGAATAATATAATTAATGATAAAGTGCTATATCTGATGCATTCTGTGTGAGCAACAGATGAAATCTAAACCCGTGTCTACAACTAATCTTCCAATTCTAATTTAGAGTTTTTCAAAAATTTTAAAATGCAATTTACTCCAGTGATGGAAAAGCTAAATGTTCCCATCTTTAGTGTCACATGATCTTGATTTGGTTCTCAAGAATAATTTATTATTATTATTATTATTATTATTATCAATGTTGAAAATATGCTTAATATTTTTGTTCAGTATTATTTGATGAATAGAAAGTTAAAAACAACATTTTTAATAAAAATCTTTTGTAACAATATAAATGTCTTTACAGTCACATTTGATGCATCCTTGCAGAATAAAAAGCATCCATTTCATTACTGACCCCAAAGGCATAATTGCATATGTAAATCTCACCTGTAAATCGGTGATCCTGATTAGCTCATATTTGTATGGCACCAGCATCAGAGGCAAGCCGATCTTTACTCTCGCATCAAGAGCTTTACTAGGACCCATATTCATCACCTGCAAGTTAATAGACATTGTAACGAAACAAATCATGTCAAATGATTCATTAGTGCTTAATGACATTGTTGTCTGTCTGATGAGCGCTAAAATACCTTGTACGTATAATTGAACTTCTCAGGATAGCAGTCGACCGGCACTGACTCTTCTTCTCCAATCAGAAATGAAGTCGGAGAGACAAATCTGCAGAGGAGAGATGAAGAGAAGCATCCCGTAATTTGGTCTGTTATTTTTCTGACATCTATGGATCCACATTCATAAGCAAAACAGAAAACTTACCCGTGAACATTGAGGTCAACTGCATATCTCAAGGGCAACGTAAGAACAGCCACATTGTCGTGCTGAAGATCTGTGTTCTCAAAGTTCTCGCTGAAAAAAACACACATTGGATTGGTTTGCATTCACTATTAGCATAGGCTACACAAGCAACAAAAATTACCTGGCCATTTTCTCACATTTATGCATTTTTAAAAGTTAAAAAATGCATAAATTCAAGAAAATGGTTCTTAAAAAGTTGGAGTTAGTTTTGAAGAAAGCTCTAGCAGCATTTATTTGCAGACGCCACTTAGTTTGATAGTGCCCTATCTAATGAAGTGTCATGTTAAGTGCAGTTTAAGTGTCCAAATGCTTTTTGGGGTCATTGTATATGTGGGGAAATGTTTAATGAGTTTAATTATTGGAGTACAACCCTAATATACCCTGAGATTTCATTATAGGAACTCATTACATAGGCTATATCTTTAGATCCACTGTTTTTCTTGTTTCTAACAGTAACACTGAGAGCACACAAAACCATTGAGCGTGCTGTTTAATGCCTTTGTTTGTATTTTTGCATTCTGATGTCAGTTTATAACCATAAGCAGTAGCGAGATGCTCTCTACAAATGTTTACATTTGGCTCAGACGTCTTTGTATTTGTGTAAACCATCTTTTGTAATGAATTCCCCAGATCCAGGGGTGAGATCTCTGGATGTCTCACCTCGTTGCATTGATGTTAATGCTAAGGTTTCCCGCGCTGCTGTTCTGCATCACATCTAGTAAAAAGGTGACGTTGATCTGGAAGAAAGCAAAGAGATGTTTATATTACAACAAGACATAGTGACAAACAAACTCATTTATCTTCTGTTGCTAAAGACATTTACCTTTGAGAAAGGGGGGATGTATAAATTCCCAACATTGCAGTCCAGTCCAATGGTCACTTTATTCTCCTCTGCAATTTCACAGCTGATGTATTTATCTTCCTGAAATAATATCCCAAATATTAAAGCACATCAAAGGCAAGATTCAAGTGAAGTGCATCAGAAATACAAAGAGCTAAAAGCTGGCTGTCAGATATTTGAGACAAAACCAAACCAAATTAAATTACCTCCAGCACTTTGATGAAATGCAGGTTGCTGGGAAACCTCAGGTAAAGTTTGGGTAGAAAAGCATCATCTCCAATGTTGACCAGTGTGGTGTTTAACATGATGCTTTTTCCATTACCCAGGGCAAAGTATGGAACGTTCCTGTAGGACCTGTTGGGAAAACGGTTTTAAAACATTAAAACATAAATTAAGCATTTTTATACATTTTATAACTGAATCATTTTAATCCATATTTAACCCATTGTTTAATTTATATAATTCTTAACTCAGAGTGAAAAAAAAGAAAACACAAATAATAATAATAATAAAAATAATTGTTATTATTGCTATTATGGTTTAAGCATAATTTTAACCACAGAAAATCTTCAGTATAAAATACCATTCAATGCCTTTTTCTTTTTTGGCACATGTTTTTACAGATTTTCAATATTTGAAAAATATTACATAACATTTTAAAAGCTGCCAAATGAAAGAAGAACAATATTAGTTAGAAAAAAATACAAAAGAATAGACCTTTTTGGTAATTAAAAAAAAAAAATGTAGCTTAAAATTTGCATTTTGCATCATTGTTAATAAATAACATTTACAACATTTATTATAACTGGACTAAATATTTTAAATGTTTAAATATCAGGCATTACAATGTTCATATAATTATACCCAGTAAAATTTGTTTACAAGGTCTTAAAATAATTGTATGTCAAATGACGTGCAATACAATTAAATACTTTAATATAAAAATTGTATATACTGTGGTGACTGGTGCAAAAGCAAAAAAAGAAAAGAAAAAAGAAAAATATACACATTTAAAATATTTGTTCTGATCAATTAACTATACTCTGATAATTGTGATAATTGTTTTTAAAATAGTAAAAAAAATACTTTTAATAGTTTATGTTCATTTTAGAATACTCATTATTGTAGAATTTGATGGGAAAAGGTGCCAGTGTTTTTCCTACATGTGTTTGTGTAGCTTGTGCAGTGAGGACTCAAGCCTGATGTTTCTCATCTAAAGGCACCAGGTGCATCTGGGAGAGTGACAAGACACTCTCCCCCTTACTCTCTTTCATACACACACACACACACACACACACACACACGAGCCTTATGAATAATCAGATCATGTATTATCACCAATGGGTGAGGGGGGTCCATAAATTAGTTTGCATACGGCTGCAAACATGATCCAAAATGCTAATGTTCACACTCACGCTTTTGCCTCAATTGGACGAGTCCAAGAAATGTGATGCATAAAATGCATCGATATAAAGCTTTGGCTACTGTGCATGCTGGTTTAATGGGTGTATTCATGAGGAGAGCAGATAATCTCAGAAGCCCTCCTGTTAGTCACGAACAACACCAGCAAAACTAGAATATTTACTGAGGTCTGTACTTGTTCACCATGCACTTGAAAAGAAAAACAACTCAAGAAAACTGTAAGTATTAAACCTTAAGCTGTTGTATAACAGTATACATGTACAACATGTAATACAGTTGAGTAAATATCCTCATTAGATTTTGTCCCAAAATCAAAAGAAATAAAAAAAATATATAGTTTTTCTTATAAAATGAAGCCAGTTTTAGGATTGTTAAGATGTTTTGTATTGTGTAAAAACATAAAGCAAATAGCTTTACTGAAATACAGTAATGAAAACCATCATGTCTGAATGCAATTATTTGTTCATGAAAAATCTACTTAAATTAAACTTAGTAAAACATAGACATATACATATGTACAATAGTAATTTTTATATTTAAATAATATTAAATAACAAACAGACATTTCTCTGCAATTTCCAAGAGATTCACCCATTTAGCATAGGATATATGTTGATGACTTACTGTGGTAAAACCAGATGAGCAGAAACCTGCAGGTTGGTCGAGCAGTTTTCCCAGGAACAATATCTGGCAAAGATGGTCTACAGAAAGATGGAAAGATTTCAAATCAAGACACATTGTGACCTACAATGAGGTTAATAAAGTGGCCACAGAAATTTATCACAATAACAAAAACAAAGATGGAGAAATGAAGAAAACAGACCTCGTTTTTCACGACGTTGCCATGTTCATCCTTCTGCTGTAGAATGGGTTTGAGAGAAGGCAAGCCCCCGGAGTCCCTCTGTAGCACGCGGTGCTCTCCAAGTTCATATTTCACCTCAAAATGGATGGGTGTGAAGATATCCCGGACGTCTTTCTGCACACATGAGAAATAAAACATATAAACAAGATGTTCTGAAGAAAATTACTGGTGCTTGTTTATCCAAATTTCACCACCACCAATGCAAGGTGCTCCGATATGGTTGCTAAGATGTTCAGAAGTTGTTGTTTTTTTTTTCTTAGGAAATGAATACTTTTATTCAGCAAGGATGCATTAAATTGGTCAAAAGTGACAGTAAAGACATTTATAATGTTACAAATGATTTCTATTTCTAATAATGGTTTCCAAACAGGTTTTCCAAACATTCCTGCTATTTGCCATTTGGTCAAACACCCAAAGTTGCAATATCAAGCTGGTTGGGATCAGGGCTCAAACTTATTACTTGTTATTTTGCATGATTCAATTAGTTTCTATTGGTACACTAGTACTGTTTGAAAATCTGGAATCAGTGCAATTTATTTATTTATTGGAAGAAAATTAATACGTTTAATTCAATAATACAAAAATACGTTTGATGCTACAAAATATTTCTATTTAAAATAAATGCTGCTCTTTTTAACTTTCTATTCAAAGAAATCAGAAAAAAAAAAAAACATCACGGTATCCACAAAAATATGAAGCACAAGTGCTACCAACATTGATAATAATTAACCAGCATATTAATAATTATTTCTGAAGGATAATGTAACAGTAGACTGGAGTAATGATGCTGAAAATTCAGCTTTGCATTACAAGAATAAATTACATTATAAAATATAACAAAACAGAAAACAGATATTTTATATTATAGTAATATTTCACAATATCACTGTTTTTACTGTATTTTTGAACAAATAAATGCAGCCTTGGTAAACACAAGATGCTTTGTTTAAAAACATTCAAAAATCTTACCGACCCTAAACATAAAGTCCTCCCATCTTAATTTCCCTAACCTCAGTGCAGATAATTAATGCAGGTAAGGTTTGCTCTGTCAGCTGTGATGACCGTCTCTAATTGGGGGCTCAGTGGTTGGGAGTTGTCCTGTGGGGTCTCTCGGGCCTGTATTTAGCTGCAGGGGAGATGTGTGACCGGGGTTTTGGAAAGCTCTTCCATGGCCAGTGTAAATGAGCTGGACTCCAGCCACAACAACAACCTCAGAGAGACGATCATTTCTGCAGCAAAGGCTAAACTCAAAGTCAACGCTGTGAACTTGTATACTTTGCTCAGGATGTGGCCACTAAATATACTCATCCAAATGTGCTCACACACATCTAGTGTGTCACTGGCATGTTCAATCTCATGGGTGCAACCCAGACAGACAAGTGATATTTCAAGGAACCTGCAAAATGATCTTATGAGAAAACTGTTGTGGTTCACCATGGTGGTGAAAACAGGCTTTACATGATCATGAGAAAGACTGGGTGTTCCCTTCACACCTTCATTCAGCTCAAAGTTTATTTCACTGAAAACAAGTAAATACTCCTTCCCTTTTCAAAAATTCAGGCCTGGTACATTTGCAACTCTCAATGACACACTATTAAAACAATAGCAATTCATGAACTTCACTTACATCTCCATTTATGCATTTGGCAGACATTTTTATCAAAAGCAACTTACATTGCATTCAAGGTACAGTATACATTTGATCAGTTCATTAACCACCTGGGAATCAAACCCATAGCTACAGGAGCTATATGTGGATAAAAGCACCAGCCAAATGTGTATATGTAAATGCAGATGTCACATTTCTTCCTGTTTTTTTCACTTCAGTATCACAATAGTACTTTTAAAACAGATACATTTAGAAAAATAATTTACTGGCATTTTATTGCAATTAAATTATTCTAAAAAATAGTTTTCTGTGTTAATCAACAAGCATATAGCTTAAATTCAGCTTTGCCATTACAGGAATAAATCATGTGACCCTGGAGCACAAAACCAGTCATAAGTTGCATTGGTATATTCGTAGAAATAGCCAAAAATACATTGATGGTAACACTTTATTTTAAGGTGTCATAATACAGAGTAATTACCTAATTAAGTACTTAGTAGTACCCGTTGTACTTACATGAAACTAAATGTATTTACCATGTAACTAAGTTATGGAACAGCATGTACTTACAGTTTGTAATTACGTAGATGTAATAGGCAGCTACTGTTACACATATGTAACAGACCGAGTCTGTTACACAGCTACTTGTGCACTTAAGTACAATCTTGGTACACTTTATTTTAAGTAGCTTATGCCGGTGTAATATTCTGTAATTGTAATGTAATTAGAAAGGTATTACATGTATTTTAGCTGTGTCCTGGTGGGTTAAATCAAACTAAGGTGCAGCTGGAGATGGTGAACAGTATAGATGCACATGAAGTACACTTAAGTACAATCTTGATACACTTTATTTTAAGTAGCTTATGTCTGTGCACTTACATTTATAATTGCGTTGTATAAAGTCTGCAACACATATGTAAAAATATTTTGGTTACATAAGTAGCTGTGTAACAGTAGCTGCCTATTACATCTACATAATTACAAACTGTAAGTACATGCTGTTCCATAACTTAGTTACATGGTAATTACATTTTGTTTCATGTAAGTACAACGGCTAATACTAAGTACTTAACTAGGTAACTATTCTGTATTATGGACACCTTAAAATAAAGTGTTACCTTATTGATTTTTCTTTTATGCCAAAAATCATTAGAATATTAAATAAAGATCATGTTCCATGAAGATATTTTGTAAATGTTCTACCATAAATATATCAAAACTTAATTTTTGATTAGTAGTATGCATTGCTAAGAACTTCATTTGGACAACTTTAAAGGCAGTTTCTCAATATTTTGATTTTTTTTTACATCCTTACATTGCAATTTTTCAAATAGCAGCATCTCGGCCAAATATTGTCTGATCCTAACAAACCATACATCAATGAAAAGATTATTTATTCAGCTTTCAGATTATGTATAAATCTCAATTTCAAACAATTGACCCTTATGACTAGTTTTGTGGACCAAGGTGACATATTTTAAAATATATTTCAATAGAAAACATTCATTTTAAATTGTAATAATATCTCACAATATTATATCGAATAAATGCAGTCTTGGTTAGCATAAGAGACTTTTCCCAAAACGTTTAAAAGGTCTTATAGACCCCAAACCTTTAAATAGTGTGGATCAAAATTTCAGTCAAATTCACTCTAGAATGACACCGTCTCTCTCACCAATATCGCCTGCATATTAGCAAGAAGAAACTGACATAAACAAGACTATAGGCTATTTTTAAAAACCCATCTCAAACTTCCTGTTTCAATAATAAATAGTAAATACGACAAAATATAACAGGGCTCGAGAAGCTCCTCTGTCAACTTTCTAAAACACAGCTCAAGGTGTCCGCCACATCTGCTTTGTGTTCCATTTGTTACTCTTATTGCTCATTAATTAAGCTCTAAAAATACCTCAAATATAGCAGCCTCCTTGTTTGGGTTTGCCTCTGACAGATAATCACACTTGTTTATGGCCATCGTCTCCATCAGCGGCCATTAATAACAGCGGAGCCATACACAGGCCTCCATTAATTACTGTGTAAAACATGAGCTGGATCAGATGGCCCTGATTACAGGAAGAGACAGAGGGAGAGGCGTCCAGAGGGGCCCACCAAACACCTGGAACATTCACTCATACTCACGGAGCCATCTATCCGCACTTTATCAACTGTCTAGGTCTCTTTCTGTACCGTCCTCCCCCGCGCCATCCTGCCTGGCTCTTCCTCTTGTTCGCCAGCAGCGACAACCTGCTATCAACTCCAACAAACTATCTGTAAGAGCCTCTTTATCATCCTGGCCTCCTGCGTGGAGTCACGCTGTAAACCTAGAGAGAGTCACAGCACCTGGGCCTCTCAGAGAGGCTGATTAACTCGAGCATGAAGAGCAGAGTGACGTGGGCGAATCACAGCTGTGAAGTCCACGGGCTTCAGTCTGAGTCAGCACTTTTGTATAGAAAATTTAAGTTTGTGACACACAGCGGGGGGCGATCTAAGAAAACATCAAGACACATCTGGCTTTTTAGATTAATTTCATCCATACACTGAAACTGATTTTCGGTCATGTACTCAATCTATATGACCAAATATCAGTTAAAATGTTTCTCACTAGTGAACGGTGAACGGTAAAAGAATGGCAACATAATAAATGGTATAAATGAACTGTAAGAAAGAAATTTTGACCCTCAGTGATGCAAGTGACAAAGCAAAAATCAAGACATCAAAGACAAAAATCTAAATCTAAGACACAATCAACTGAAGAAAACGTCCTACAACTTGCATGTTTGAATCACTTTTACCTTCAGAACTCTTTATCTATGTTTATATATTCTGTTTATATAAAAAAAACTCAAAAGCACATTATCTGAATCCAAAAATAAAAAATCTTACTAAACTACATGAAAACTAAAATTCTAAAAATAAAAGGTGTGTGTGTGTGTATATATATATATATATATATATATATATATATATATATATATATATATATATATATGAAAAAAACAATGCACAGTTCCACTGCCATTCTGCCTTTGCCATGAAATGTAGAGTAATTTGTTTAGGACTAAAGTCATAATGTGACAGTGTTAAAAGTAACATCCCCCAACACATGTAATGAACACAAACAGAGTCTCCCACCTTCATGAAGGCCTGGTGGGTGGCACAAGTGAGCTTCTCATGCTTGGCCTTCACTCTCCCCGCTGTAACATTGGATGTGCCATTTCCACTGAAATAAAATCGGGAAGGGAAGCCATCTTTGTGGTGAACATCAGCTGTAATGTTGTACTTCAGCTCTGCACAGTAAGAAGTATGGCATTCAGAGACAAAGTTACAGTTAGGCAAAGACAACCTGTTAAATCTTCAAAACAATTCAGAATCTCATTCTCATGTTAAGATGAAACAGGGGTTTATGAAGGAACGACAGGGGACATGTATGATGCTGAAAAACAGATTGTTCATGCAAAACTAAATTAAATAGTAAATATTCTTAAATGCATAAAATTATTCATTACATTCATTAAACATTTAAGCATTGAGGTAATACAGATTTAGCAGACAGAAAGGCTGCAAATTCGACAAAAATTGGTCATATATTAAATAACACGTGTTTACAAGTGAATTAAATACCTTACAAATGAAAAGTACTGTATCTCATTTAATCATTTTCTCTTTAATGATGGCTAATCAAAAGGTTATTCATTACAAATAAATGAAAAGCCAAAAAAAAAGGCATCAGGGCAAAAACAGTACAACTAATAATATAAAATGGATAGTTTTGATTATGAATTCTGATTGGATGAGCTACAGTCAAAGCCGTTATGATGTTACTGTGTGACTGTAAACAACTAAACCAAACAGTTCTACTCTTGTTTGGGACATCCCGCTCTTTATTATCTCACATTTAAATAACACACACAGCAGTCCTGTAAACTGACAGATATACAGCTCTATCAATCTACTGTTGTATAAACGCTATAGCAAAATCTCTGGGTGGCACATTTCTGCTGTCGCTACTTCATATCAGTTTCAAGATTATGAGTATTTGTCATCAAGCACGGCTCTGTTGTTTACTATTTGGTCAGAGAGTGTCGATCTATCAGTGAAGGCAGGCCTTGACACACACCCTGAGCCCTCCAACCGCCACAACAAAAGAGGGGATGTGGGGCCGAGATAAAGAGCTGGGAAAGATGTCTGAAGCAGAGCGAACTGCCACTGCCTTCAGCACGTGCTGATAAGACGAGCCAACACACAACCTCTCACAAACAAAGAGCTTGAGCCCAAAACGTTCATCCTTGAACGCTGTGTACTCAACTCTGAGACCATGTGTGGGGAGCTCAAAATATCAGAGGTCATTTCGCATTGTATCTAAAAAAATCAGATAGCACTGCAGGAAGGTGAAAAATGGTCTTGTATCACTGTAGGGTTTTATTGCACAAATATTGTTGATTTGGAGGGAATTTTAAGTCAAAAGTACAGGTTTCAAAACACTTTTTAAATGAAGATTATGCTCAATGGGTATTACGGTCTTACCTATGTTTCCTGGGATTTGTTTCCCTCCGACTCTAAAGCACACCTTAACTTTGACACATACGGCAGGAAGACCGTTTTCAGTGCACTGGGCTATGGACCGGTTCAAGCTCTCAGGCAACATCATGACAGCATCCACCTGCACTACTGGACGCGTCCTGAAACAACCAGAGTTATTGGGTTAGTAGTCACGTCATTGCATTTAAAAAAAAAAAGAAGATCTATATCTTTTCAATTTAAAGTATTGGAAACACTTTACTTAAATGCATAACAAAAGTAGTTTTAATGCATTAATTATGCCTTGTAATGCACCTTATAATGCATTATATTATCTCATGAATAACTGTAAACACACACTGAAAAGAATTGTTCATTGAATATAGTAAATTTTGGTGGTTGCATTTATTTATTTTAGCTACATTTTAAAAAGAAAAAAGTTGAAATTTAGTCAACTAAATGTGTTTATTTAAATGTAGCTAAAATAAATTGATTGCAACCACTTACTTTACAAATTCAGTAAATTCAATTAATACATTCTAACATTATTCAGTTAATACATTATAACACTTATCAATTCATTGTTACATGATGAATTTTAAATTTGGTTATAATCATTTACAACAAGATCTAATGTATTACAACGCACATTATTAAAAAGGCTTTAAGTAAAGCGTTACCATAGTGTTTCATTTTTTATTTTTGGTAAAATTTAGTTGACCGATTTAGTTTAGTATATAGTTAGTTAGTATATAGATTTTTAATGGCAGGTTCCCATTATGACATCTTATCCCATACAACAACATCCCATGCCTGCTGAAGTGACTTTTCACCATTTCAAAACAGTGATATTGTTTGAAATGTAATGTTTTTAAAATAAATAAATAAATAAATAAAATACTGTTTATACAGACTTTAACACAACAGTCTCTGTGTATAATATTCATTGGGATAAAAAAAAAAAAAAGAAGTGTGACAACTAGCCCCAGTCTCCATTATAGCTAGGCCCGCTATGGAATATGCCACAGAATATGTAGATTTTTTTTTTTTTTTTGCATTTTCCATGCTGATTTTAGAAGATAATTTTCAGAATTCTATGGAATGTATTTAAATGTGCTAAATAGAGTTCTATAGTCTTATTGGAATCTGAAAACGTAATAAAATTAGCTTAAGTAAAATTTAGGAGTGGAAAGATATGTAGAATTGAATGATGGGCATTCACATTCAGTTATGCAGGAATAAATTCCTATAGACAATATCAAATCTTAAAAGTTACCAAAGCAAATGTGTGTGAAAAATTCATCTGCTGTTTTTACCTGAACACCACAGCTGAGTCTGACAGGAAAGCTCCCACTGCAACATCTGGGTGAGAACATAAAAATCCCATAAAACATACCTGACTTGGTTATTCTTTCACACATTCTGAACTCACAAGTGCACAAACATTCTTTAAAATAGTAAACATTTTCATTTTATTGAAAACAAATGTACTTGGTGGAGTGGCATCAAGTTATAAATAAATGGGGTTATTTTGCATTTTCAAATTTGTGTTAAATGTTAAATGTCTTTCGGCACTTAAAGGGGTCATGAACTGAGAATATAAGATAGTCGTTGTACTATAAAAACATCTTGTACTTTTCAGAACTCAAAACTTTCTCGCTAGTCTAAAAACAGCTTATGTTGAAGCCAGCCTGCCAAAATCAACACCTGCTTCTACACTGCTGCCTCTTTAGCCCCGCCCTCCAATTCGCACATGTAGTGAAAATACAAGTGTTTGCAAGTGATTTCATATGTGGATGTGCGTGAACTTTTCAGTGCAAACGGAAGGCATTTCAGTGTAAAAGGAAGCAGCGGCACTTCCGGCAGCATCTCCAGATGCCGGGACATTTTAAAATGCTTAGCGTGGCTTAATGCATTAGAAAGTGTTTTTAAAAGATACTGAATAAACATAATTATTAATAAATCAATACTATAGGCTACTGTACATAGTTTGATGTATTAATAATGTGTTTACTGAGTTTGACATTTTAAAAACTCTGTCTTAACGCATTAAGCCACGTTAAGCGTACTCCTTATGGGAGGAAACGCTGTAATTAAACACGTTGCGTTCTTATTCTGGACTCATCTGCTCGTCTGTACATCATATGCTTTATTAATAATGTGTTTATTGAGTTTGGTCTTTTAGAAACATTGTTTTAATGCATTAAGCCACGCTAAGCGTTTTAAAATGTCCCGGCATCTGGAGATGCTGCCGGAAGTGCCGCTGCTTCCTTTTACACTGAAATGCCTTCCGTTTGCACTGAAAATTTCACGCACATCCACATATGAAATCCTACCTGGTCTCATGGCATTTACATACCTGGGTGCACTTTTTAGCGTGACATGAAACATGTACCAATACGTACATATCACTGCAGTTTCCAAAATAAATGAACACTTTCACACAAATTTACAGAGTTGCGATTAATAAAGTGTAA
Source organism: Acrossocheilus fasciatus (assembly GCA_036784905.1). NCBI lineage: Eukaryota > Metazoa > Chordata > Actinopteri > Cypriniformes > Cyprinidae > Acrossocheilus > Acrossocheilus fasciatus. The sequence continues at coordinate 30,638,455 of CM071946.1, read as the reverse complement.
TTTTTGCACAATTACTTGAAGAATATCATGCTATGACTTCAAAACAATATTAATATGCTGGGAGAATTGAAAACTGATGCTTTTGAACTTTTGCATCGCACACATCACACAGATGATAAATTTGTTCGGTAGCTCACGGAGTATGGAGATGGACTTAGGAGACAAGAAGCACCGGTTCGAAACCCGTGTAACTACGGTTCGACAAAGCAGTTAAAATCTGCATAAAAGGAAGTTCAAATGGCACAGTTGCATCAGCTAATACGTTTTTATATCAGTTTTGCATTTGTTAACACTATCGGGTAGGTTTAGGGTTGGATTTGGTGTAGGGCACATTTCCAACCACATAGAGCATTAACCTTTAGCGACAGTCCCCGGATATTTGAATTCTGAACCGCCACAATACGTATCTGAAGCAACGTAATAATAAAACAGCAATACGTACCTATATCAACATAATAAAAACGTACCAGGGTTCACATATTGAACCTGTGTTTTAGCGCCACTCAGTGGATATTTCTATTTGAAACTGCGGCGAAACGTGCAGCAAGGTACGTAAAACGGTGTCGCACAAAAAGCGTGCAGAGGTACGTATTTTTATGAGACCAGGTTGATGAAATCACTTGCACATATGTATATACACAACTAAAGCATGTGTCTTTCTAATCAGAACTGTATACGTTTGTGAATTTTATTTTGTATGTTTGCGCGAGTGATTTATGAGTGTATGCGCGCATCGAGTTTAGATGTATGTGCGAGTGTTTATAGGTGTATATGCATGGATCAAGTTTATATGTATGTGCGTGTGGTGTTGTAGGTGCACTGTAAAAAGTGATAAGTTGACTTAACTTAAAAAAAAATTGAGGAAACCCGTTGCCTTAAAATTTTTAAGTAAATGATCATTAAAAAAAAAAAAAGTTAATTGAATTGTCAAGTTCACAACTTTTTTTTTTTAATTATTATGTTCTTAACGGGTTTCCTCAGTTTTTTTAAGTTGAGTCAACTTTCACATTTTACAGTGTGTATATGCATGGATTCAGTTTATACGTATAAGAGAGTTTCTATAGGCGTACGCATGCGTCAAGTTTATATGTATATGCAAGTTTTTCACAAGTGTATATGCATTCATTACTAACATAAGGTGTATTGGTATGGATTTCATATTAGTGTGCATGTGTATTTCATATATATATTTTGAACATCCAATAGTATACATGTATATGTGAGTAATTTATAGGTGTATATGCACGTGTTTTATGTATGTATTGATAAGCGAAGTTTGATTAAAATCCTATGTAGCGCCTCATACTTCAAGACAGGAAACAGAGTCTGAGAACAAGAAGTGTTTTGTGTCTCTTTTTGATTTGTGATACATATTCAGGAAGTACATCACAGCTGACACCCATAGCATAATTGATACAAAAAAATGCTGATCTGAAAACATGTCCCACCATGTCATTTCCTCTAAAGAGGTGTTATAATATTGCCATGTACACACACTAGCTTGCTGCTCTTCATTTGTGCATGCACAGTTTGGTTATTTACGGCAAGAGAAACCACATTTGACTAGTAAATTCATTCCCAAAATCTCAAGAAGTGATGACCACATTTAAATTAAATACAAGTAGTGTGCACAGAACTAAACATCTACATATCAAGGCAGTAACACCACTCTCTTAGACACTAATACTTTGTCTGATGTCTAATTTGCGATATATCCTGTCAAAAACAGCTAATACCAAACAGGTACACTACCCTTCAAAAGACTGGGGAAAGTAAGATTTTACTTAATGTTTTTAAAGAAGTCTCTTACACTCACCAAGACTGCATTTATTTGATCAAAAATACAGTAAAAACAGTAATATTGTGAAATACTATTACAGTTTAAAATAACTGTTTTCCCTTTTAATATATTTTAAAATGTAATTTATGCCTACGATGCAAAGCTGAGTTTTCAGCAGCCATTACTTCTGTCTTTAGTGTCACAGGATCCTTCAGAAATCAGTCTAATATACCTAATGATAAAAAAGTTTAATATTTCGATATACAGTGCTGTTTAATATTCTTGTGGAAACTATGATACTTTTTCAGGAATAAAAGTCTCAAAAGAACACCATTTATTTGAAATAAATCTAAATGTCTGTTCTGTCAATTAAAAAAGCATGCATAGCCTACTTTCTGAATAAAAGGATTATTTCTTTAAAAATACTATTGACCCCAAACTTTTGAACATAGTGTAGGTTGAACATGCTTCCTGTTCACAGAGGAAACATATGCTATTCATGTTTTTGTGTTAAAAGCGTTACCTGGGTAATTGTTGCTATCAATATCAACCCCTCCAGACACTGACTGGCCAAACATCCTGAAGTTGTTGCCCAACAAAAAGCCCGTTATTCTCTGGATTGAAGAAAGCACAAAGACAACATTCAGAAGATATTCAGATATAGAATTTGACATATTAAATGCCAATGGAGTTGCACTGTACTCCAAGAGACATGCAAATGATCTTATTGATGGACTTTCTTACATCTATTTCAAGAGATCACATGTTAATATAATACTTAAACGGGAGGTAGGTAAACTGATTTGGCAATCCATAATAGAGAGCTACATAACTATAAAATGATATAAAGGGAAAGATTGCTCAAATGAGCAATGTAAACATTGTTTTTGGCAAATTTAAATGCCCATGTTCTCTGGAATACTTGATTTTGAATGGTCAGTGACAGTTTATTTTGCAATAATGACCAGATGAATGCATATTACAGCTTAATTTTTTTCACTTTGCAGACACTTTCACTTAGTGACTTACATTCAAGGTCTACATTTGATTAGTTTGTGTTACATGGGAATCAAACCCATGACCTTTGACATTGCTTGCATTGCATGGTCTACAATTTCTGGAAAACCACAGTACTGTTACAAGGCCACAAGAGCTGCTGCTGATCACTACAAACAGGATGTATATAATCATTTTGGCCTGAAGTTAATATAATTAGATGAAGTTCTTCCTAAACACTCATTTTTATAACTGGATTCTCATGATTTGGATTTGCCCTGATCGCTGCTTGAAACTATACATGGAGAGAGAGAGGGAATTCAGGAAATTACTGCAATTAGACTGAACGCTTAGTACTCCAGTGTGGAAGAGAGAAGAAGAAAGACTCAAAACAATAGAGCAGTTTGCACAGGATGGGGAGGACTGCTCAGGTTTGACCTTTCCCGCCTCCGTTTCATTCTTCCCTGCCCATAATATCAGCATAAACAGCAGCTGGGGAACATACTTGAGAGAAACTCTGTGCAACACCACTTCTCCTCCCATTGTAGATATATATAGCACCACGCAGATCGTCCTCCTGAGGGGCTCCGATAGCCACATCTGAAACACAAGCATTGCGTTAGCTTTGTTCCAAAACCTGGTGTTCAGTCTAATTAGACAGCATTTTAAGAGTGTTGCAAAACATAGGAAGCAGAAAAAAGCAACCTTCTACGTATAGCATTCAAACGATTTTTAAAATGTTTTTGAAAAAAGTCTCACCAAGGCTGCATTTATTGGATAGAAAATATAGCAAAAACAGCAATACTGAAAAATATTATTGCAATTTTTTTTTTTTTTTTTTTAAATACTATTTTGCATTTTAATATAATTTGTATGTATTCCTGTGATGACAAAGCTCAATTTTCAACAGCCATTACTCCGGTCTTCAGTGTCACATGATCTTTTAAAAAACTTCTTATAAATCTTGTGGAAATAGTATAACCTTTGTTTGTATAACATTGGATTCTTTGATGAATTCAAAGTAAAAAAAAAAAAAAACGCACATATTTGAAATCTTTTGAATGTCTTTACTGTCACTTTTTGATCAATTTAATGCATCCTTGCTTAATACAAATATCATTTTTTTAAAAAACATATTACTACTCCCAAACTTTGGAATGGTACTATACATTATTTTGGTCAAATTCTATTATTTTCTTATTTTGGTCAAATGGTCAAATGTATTATACAATATACATATGTGACCCTGGACCACAAAACCAGTCATAAGGCTAATTTTTTTTAAATTTAGATTTTTACATCATCTGAATAAATAAGCTTTCCATTGATGTATAGTTTGTTTGGACAGGACAATATTTGGCTGAGATACAACTATTTGGAAAATCTAAATATTGAGAAGATTGCCTTTAAAGTTGTCCAAATTAAGTTCTTAGCAATGCATATTACTAATCGAAAATTAAGTTTTGATATATTTACGGTAGGAAATTTACAAAACATCTTCATGGAACTTGATCTTTACTTAATATCCTAATGATTTTTGGCATAAAAGAAAAATCTATAATTTTGACCCATACAATGTATTATTGGCTATTGATTCAAATATACCCATGCTACTTATGACTGGTTTTGTGGTCCAGGGTCACAAATGATATATTATTCATAAAAAGGCATTCCCATAAAGCAAGGCAAGCTCACTGAAATAATTCATTTCAGAGAAATCATTACAAATATACATAAAATGCATGCAATACTGACAAGAACTGATAGACTGTTATGCCCCAATGCTTTGTGTGCTAGATATTTTTAGGTTTATTAGAATATCACATTGTTAGGATATTTTCTCAGAAGATAGCTGTCTATGTAGGTAATAGGCAGCTCACTAGAAGATTCAAGTCATGAAAACATTATTTATATAATAATTTTGGTCTGAAAACAAATGATTTAAGCTGATGCACTGGCACTAGTCAGTAACAATGTGACACTGTGACGATAAGGTTTAAGTTTAAGTATGTGTGAGCAGGCGTGTTTCACTCTTTTAACAGCTGTTTTACTGTGGTCCATTACAGTAGATGTGTGATTGTTCTTTTCTGTAAACCACACCCACCACTCTACCGAGAATCATTAAGATCATCTCCAAATCTGATTCAGAAAGTAACAAATATCTAGCCATGAAACCACTCTGTCTTTCTATGACAGAAGACAGGCTTTGGAATATAAAGAAGATACAAAACGAGGAAGTGAAACATTGAGGTTTACCATCAAACCTAGCTTGAGGGAAAAAACAAAAAACCCTTATAACAGCAAAGCATGATACAGCAAAATTTTAGTACACTTGGCTAGTCAAATAAAGCAATTCATTGTGAGAAACGTACAGAAAAAATGAAGTGGTTTATAAAGGATCCATACTCCATATTGATGTGTCAGTCAGTCAGACATACAGAACTGTACCTGGATATCCATCATCGTCAATATCACCGAGGTTCATGATGGTTTCTCCAAAACGTGCTGCGTAAGAGTCACTCCCAACTAACTCAAAGTCTGCCTCTTTCAATTTAGCCTGAGAAAAAGACACAGTGATACTGAGGATATTTTCAAGAGAAGCATGATGTTAATTGTTAGAAGCAGATACCACAGTTGACCAGATACCACTGGACCACAGTTGACCAGAAAATGTGCAAACTTTTGTTTGAGGTTTCATAAAACAACACAGTAAATGGTGATAGTCAAGCAGTCACATGTGAAGTGTTAAAAGCGTGGTGCTTGTTGGAGAAGGTGGTTAATTATTGACTTTATGGGAAATGGAAACCTGTTCTATTGATATGGCCTTGGTGGTCATGATCAAAGCCAGAATACATACTTCAGCACTGAACAAACACACAGTAAGATAAGACAGCTCTTAATATGTAGATGTCATTTCATCAAATGCTTTACAATGGAACTTTTACCATTCTAAAATTACCAATATAGTTAGGAATAAATGGGTGAATTGCATCAAACACATCAAGAACACATACTGGTCATATTCCACCCCAAAAACTTCACGGTTTTAAAAAAAATAAGCACATTTTCTCATCATCCCTTCACATAATTTTTAGAGATGCAAATTTTCTAAATTTATATAAATTAACAAAAAATGTTATTTAGAAAAATAATTAAATTATAAAATAATATATATGTAAGGGATAATCTTTGCGGAGGCAACCACTTCAATCTTTGCGGAGGTTCTTCACCTCCACGTCATGCATTCAAATCATATATTAAAATTATATATTTATTTATCTTAAAATAAATATAATTTACTTAATTATTATTTAAAAATAAAATAAAATTTAGAAAAAATCATTTAAAAATTTGATGTAATGTCTTTAATTTATGCTGATTTATATATAAAACAATAAAATAATATTTATTTATTTATTATTTTTTATTTTATTTTTCATGTATGCTTATGTTTAGGTCCATTAAAATAACTTTTAAAAATTATTTTATGTGTATTTCTTTTGGTGGTCCTAAAAATAAACAAACATTTTTTTATTGCTTTTATTTTTAGGGGTAAACTATTTTTTGTGAGATTAACCCATAGGTATGCATCAAAACATTATTAAAATGTCACTGACTCACCTCTCCCTGGTTTATGTAGACATGAACACGTCCCTCCTCCCTGACTGAGCTGAACATAGGAGCCCCAACCAGCAGATCGGACAGTCCGTCTGCATTCAGGTCAACAGCACATACACTAGCTCCATAATAAGAGCCGAGCTGTAAACAGGAGCAAACATCACTATTGCGTTCATTCAGCAGGAACATGCCCTTAGGAACACTTCAAATTCTTAAAATCTCTTACCTTCTTGCCTTTGGTTTTGGCAACGATTTTCAAAGTGTTGCCCTCAATCCTGAATATGTAGGCCTGGAGTAAAAGAAAACACAGGAATATGGCAAATGGGAACTATAACACACAGCAGCCTAACAATAGATTGTATATGCTGGTGAATGAAATACATTTCCGTATAGTTTCATCACAAATATGAACGGTAGCTCCCTGATAATGTTTTTTTTCCAGTCTCTGTTTCTTTGGTAAAATCATCAGACACCATACCGTTACTCAAAAAAACTCATAAACACTGCAAACTCAGCACATCTGCAAATAAAAACCTACTTCCTCTTCCGCACAGATGGAAGAAGAATTCAGTTTAACTGTTTTACCGTTCGCAACTGCCTACAGAGTATAGATGTCAAGAGGGTCTCAAATCTAAATCCATTTATACACAACTACTGATATTCAGTGTAGTGTATTCAGAAGATTGCTATTAAGCTACAAAAACCTACAGACTGTGTCAAACCATCTAACTAACCAAACTAGAGAACTGTGACATTAAACTACTTCAAAATTGGGTCTGTTCTAATAATCAGATGATGATGGTGTTGGTGGTGGTGTTAACCCTTACTTTACCAGTCTGTTCATGCTGGGGAGCACCACCCACTATCTCAGTGCTTTGAGAATCTAGAAAGTGTCCAGCACTAACAGCATAACCTGATGGGAAGAAAACCATACATTGTGGTGAAATATCCCAAATGCCCTGTAAAAGTGCACAAAAGCACTGTAAAAAAGTCCAGATCTTCCTAATCTACAGAGTTATTATGGTTAACTAAACCGTAAAAAATAAACATTAACTGAAATAAAACAATATAATTTTTTTTATTGAATATAAAAATATTTATTTTATTTCAGCTAATTGCCAAATCAACTTTTCTTATTTTCAAGGGTAACACTTTACAACAAGGTGTCATTTGTTAACATAAGTTAATGTATTAACTAACATGAACAAACAATGAACAATTCATTTATTATATTTATTTATTAATCTTTGTTAATGTTAGTTCATAGTCCATTATCTAATGTAAACAGATACAACTTGTGATTTTAATAATGCATTAATAAATGCTGAAATTAACATTAACTAAGATTATTGAATGCTGTAGAAGTATTGTTCAATCTTAGTTTATGTTAACTAATGCAGTTAACTTATGAAACTTATTGTAAAGTGTTACCTTTTCATGTAGTTTAACTTGATATACAAAAAATAAATACATTTTAAATAAAAAAAACTGTATTGACATATTTTTTTTAAAAATAATATGAATGACAAAAAACACAAGAAATTACTAAAACTTTACATAATATAAAATATAAAAAATATATAAAATTAAAAGTAATTCAAAATATTAATAAAAATTGACTGATACTAATCAGTGATACTAAAATAACAATGCTAAACTAACCCTTGCAAGTAACTTTTGTAGCTTGATTCAGTGATATTAAATCAATAAAAACTATTTAGACTTTACAATGCTTGTGATAACTGGAAAATCATTTCTAAAAGTCATATTATAGAGAGCCTTCACAAGCAATTTCTTGCTGATGAAATACAAATACAATTTTATATTCACTATAGCTTTTTTTTTTTTTTTTTTTTTAATTTGATTAATCTGCATGACTTTTCAGGCTTGGAAATTAAATTTCCCTGCATGTCTTCCATGACAGCAGGAACCCTTTAGTAGATCTGACTGTAGGGCATGAAGATATTAAGATATTAAATATAAACATTAATGTTGTTACATTATTATTATTATCAGTTGCTTGAAACAAGTGTGTTGTGAAAAGTGGTATAAAAATCAATTTAATTTGACTGACTCTATATTTTACTGGTAAGAGAGGAACCCTAGAAATCACATGTACAAAATGCAATATCCATGACTAAAATGAGACATTGCTGAAATGTTTGTTTACAAAGTATAAATAGGTTGCCATGATATCAAAACAAAGTGACACGTTAGCCATATTTTGCAACAGATGCTCATAGAATACGCAATTGTTTCCTGTTTAAAAAGAAAAATGTTGTGCTGTATAACAGCAAAAGTCTGTATCCTGCTGCACGTCTTAAAAAGTCAATGATCACCGGATTGTATTTATTTATTTTTACATGCTTAATAGTAAACATTTTAGCAGAATTAGACCACTGTATCTCTAAACCCCAAAAGGAAAAGCACTTATTTCCTACCAACATAACCTTATTCACAAATCATAAAAAAACAGACCATATAGTATTTCTGTTCCAAAATCTATAGAGTTGGCTTGTTGTATATCACCTACATAGGCAGCTGTATTTTAAGGAAGCTTCTTAGCTATCATGGAACCTCACGAATGGCCGATTTGGAATATTCTACACAGGCAGAAATTCACAAACACATGCCAGCCATTATGGATGTAATGATCTTGTTGCAATGCATTCTGGAATGGCCTTCTCTGTGAAAAATACATGCTGCCTTAGAATTTGAATAAAATGAGGTATCTTAGCAGGCAGCACAATAAATCTGCCTACAGTGTTTTGCATCTACCTTATAACCTTGCCTATATGCTTACTTGGAATTGTTACAAAGAATACATCAACATTATCAATTTCAGAACTCACCTAAATAGCTGCCATAGAGAACTTCACTGTCATCATCCACATAAGCAGCTGAAATGTTGTTTGTGGTGTTGTAGACAAGAACGGATCCGGTCCAGTACGACGTACCAGGAGCTCCCATGACCATCAGGTCCTACAAACACAATACATCGTTACCAAATTGATTGAATTCAATGCCAGCTCAATCAAAATGCCATTAAAGTTCCTTATACCTCTGTAAATAAATTTGATATTCCTGCTTGACATGACCCATAACCTTCACCAAACTTCCTTTGATGATCTAAGGACAGAAAAACAACACTGGTGCTCATCTGATACTAAGGAACAATTCGCAGTAGTTTGCATTAGGTTGCACTTGGCTTGAACCTGTGAACCACAACCTAACCAATACAGCAGTAATGGAAATCTGTACCTTTATAGCAGGGGATAAAATGACTGGCATGTTTCAAATCTGGGCTGAATCTGAAGCAAACACCATGCGGCAGCTTGTTCTGATTGTCTCTACTTGAGTAGTAGATATTCTTCCACCGATGTCCACATGCCTAAAACGTAAACCAGAATAGAGTGAACTAAACAACTATTTACTTATCATACCCATCATCATACATATTCCACACAACTTTATCATGAAACAATTTAGTTCTTTATTAACATTTCTGACTTAGAAGTAAACAGGAGATTTTTCATTTAAAATGAATAATCATATAGTGCATTTACTCACAAGGTAACACCATAAAAAATGTAACCATCAGTTAAAAGCTTAGAATAATTAAGGTTTTTTAAGCATTTTTTAAAGAACGTGTTCTTACCAATAGCTGCATCTATTTGCTCAAAATACAATAAAACAGCAATACTGTGAAATATTATAATTTAAAATAGCTGTTTTTGCTGCTTAATATTATTGTGGAAACCATGACATTTTTCAGCATTTCATTTGAAGTGTTACTTCAAATGAATGAGTGGCATTTATTTGAAATAGAAATCTTTTGTAACATTATAAATGTCTTTACTGTCACTTTTGATCAAATGAATGTGTCTTAAAAGTATTATTTTCTCTTTTTTTTTTCATTTTACACCAAACATTTGAATGGTGGCATGTCAGGGTTTCCAAAAAAACATTAAGCAGCAACTGTTTTCAACATTTAAAATATTAAGGAATGTTTCTTGAGCACCATATCAGCATATTAGACTAATTGCTGAAGGATCCTGTGACACTGAAGTTTGGAGTTATGGCTGCTAAAAATTCAGCTTTGTCATCACAGGAATAAATTACATTTCAAAATGAAATAAAATAGAAAACAGTTATTCTAAATTGCATTAATATTTCACATTATTACTATATTTTTTATCAAATAAATGCAGCCTTGATGAATGAAGTGCATGCTTTGACCAAAATACATACCAAAACATGGCCTTTTGAGGGCTGCCGGGACAGACTGACACCGAGCCACTGGTTATCATTCTCTGCCAAACAGTGTTTTCCACAGTGCTGTACACCTCCTGAAATCATGCAGTCAAATTAACACACTTAATATGCCTAAATTAATACACAATCAATCAAGAGCCCAGACCGCTTACTTTGGGAAACTGTGCAAAATGTTAGAGACATGCAGTGCAAATGTTTTTCATCTCAAGCAAATTCACACCTGTGGCTCACAAGCTCAGTTCTGAAATGACACAGGATGAGGAGCATGTGGTGAAACTTGAAACAAGGCTACAAGCATCTCTGAAAGCAGCATGTTGTGATGTAAAAAGAAAGTGCTTTGAGACAATATGTCAAGTGCACAGGCAGAAAAACTGGGGTTTTCTGAGCATCACTTATGAACCATGTCCATTCCATTAAATCTTCTTGTAAGACTATTAACAGCAACTAGATCTGGACATTTTAGATGAAAAATTAGTGTATTTTTGCTCATGCAAAACTACACAGTGTGGTCTTGTAGATGGTTTCCAGGGTATTGCATGTGGTTGCTAAGGTATTTTGAGTGGTTTTAGTCTGTGGTTGCATACTGGCCCAAGTGAAAGGGCCACTAAGCACCAAATCTGGCCCCTCAATGAAAGTCTATTATAGTTTTTCTCTGCCGTTTTATTTTTGCAAGGGGAAACCCGTATAAGTCTGATTGCTTAGAAAAGTAACAGCACACAACTCCTCAAAAACTCCTCTATAGCATGTGAATCGCAGTTAATTACATGCTAAAGTTACAGTATATACTATGGATTTGGTCAAACCTCTAATCCTAAGCACGAGCAATAATAATAGTGATACCTCTCTTTGCAAATGCCACTAATAATGAAACCTTTTCAGAATCTTGAAACGAACGTTTGTGCACTCCAGCATGGCTTTTGGTGGAAATTATTTGTTTAATGCCATTTCCCTTGACTAAACATAGACATTTTATTTGCGAGCTATATATATCCTGTAGCTTGACCTACAAAGAAGACTATCCCCCATCCCTTGTTTCGGGCTGGGAGTATAAGCATCCTCTTCCTGACAGGAGGAAACCCTCCACAGTCTGGCTGACCTTGCATGGGGAATTCATTCACAGTCAGGGGTCTAGAAAGCACACACAAGTTCAATCAGAGCGCTTTCAGAAAGTGTGAAGTCTAAACGGTACAACGTGGTCAAATGGAAATGCTTGACTGTTTAGAGTTGGTCTACAGCAAACAGAAGGTCAAAAAAGAGGGAGAAATCCACAGGAACTGTGGGATAACTTTTATAAATAACATAACAAGCTCTGCTAGATTATGTAAAGTGTTTAACAGATCATTGTTACTGATTTAGATTATATTAGTATATTGTCTGAGTCTACTATTGATTATCCTTTTTTCATATTTTAAATATATGATCAGTCTTAGGTTTTGTTATTTTCTTATGACGGCATGACTGAAGCTGACATGAACAAAACCTGATGATCATGTTCTCCATCATGATTTGAGAGCTATTTTAAATTGAAGAAATTGAAGAAAATACATCTGATTATATAGCAAGATCCTAAAACTTTTTTTCAGGTTTAAATGGGATTTCAAAGTATTAGTGAGCTTTTGGACCCCACATGAACTACTGATCTCTTAAGCGTTGCATAACAGTTTAATGATGAAATTTGTTGTTATACACCAAAACAAACATATAGCCAAATAACCACACATTACATAACTTTTAAGAGTAAACTTTTTAAAAATGAACCTCTTACACAACTCTACCTTTCAGATCATAGAAAAAACAACAAGAAAAGCTGAATTTCTGAAGGTAAGGGAGGGAAGACCTACCAACAGGGAGCTGCTCACATTGGGAGCTCCACACACTGCAGTTGTAGATGGCTCCAGGATTTTTGGTATGAGGATAAAAGCTGGAATCAGCCACAGGCGCTCCAACTATCAGCCTTAACAATAAATATGACATTAAACAAGTGTGCTTTTCCACTTTTGAAACAAACATCAAGATTTTAGAATGAATGATTCATGATAAACGGTCCAGCAGTGTGACGAATGAATTTAAGTACACATATCTGTACACTCTCTGAATTAATAAGATGTCATTAAAGCAGCAAGCATAAAATGCAGTTTTAAATGGTTTTAGATGGAGAAAAGCATGTCACATTGCAGGACATGTTTTGCAACCATGAATCCAGGGTCTGAAATTAATCAGGGCTGGTGCAAAAGAAACTCTCACAGATATGCTCATGTGAGATATGCTCATACGAGCAAGTTCTTCTGCAACATTTGATGCATTTCACAATATTCCACTAGGCCTCAGACTTTGAATTAAAAACTAATAATAATATAATCTCTGAAACAATAAATGTGAAAAACCACTCCCAACAACTCTAAAGCTTGAAACAGTGATTATTACATCTAAATATACTGTGTTGGTAGTAGACCTAACAGCTGGACGTATGTATACATTGTCTGCTGACAGAAAGTTTGATTGTAAAGTCAAAAGCCATATTTATTCACAAGTGAGAATATATTTTATTTAATTGATTCAACTTCACATTAAATGTGGGTTAGAATTACAAACAAATGCACTCAAAATGTAGAAAATGCTCCTGAAATCAGTCAGAGAGGGCACATATTAGTTTAAATCTCAAATTTGCTCATTTACCCTTGGATTAAAACATTAAAACTTCTCAAGCATGTTTAATGCACTTACCACGAGTCCTCTGCATGCTGATGAAGCAGAACCGAGAATCCGAATAATGATCCATTGGGTCCATGAAAAACTAAAGGATGCTCCACATCCAGATTGTAGCAGTCACACCGAATCAACAGGTACCACAGGACCCCAACTACAGATCTCCACTTCAGCGAATCTCTGGGGAGTAGTGATGAATTCATCTCGTCAGCAGTCATAGCACCACACAGAACACAAAAGAAAGCCTATGCTGCCTTAAAACAAAAGTGCAGAGTTCGAATAAACTTTTGGTAAAGATATCAGGAAGTTGTCATTGTAGTTGTGAGCTCGCGATGTGCGCTCGCCTGTTGCGCTCCGGCAACTCATCTGCTCGAGCGCGCCTCGCGTTTCATGACGTCACAGCGTTCTGAGTCAAGGGAAGCCTTTGAAGTGAGTGCGGGCGCGCCGCAGGGGCGGGAATGCGCGGAGCGCGCCGGACAGCGGACGCTTCTCACACGCTCTAACTGTCTCCAGACTCCAGACACTGGAAACAGAGGAAATGATGAAGAACGCGATGTGTTAACCGTCACATGTCCTGTTTGACGCCCCAAACCACACTGAATATCTCAAAAGTAACGCTTTTTCCAAATTTTGTGAGAACTGTTTAGAAATACGATCTAACTTGACCAGATTACTTGGATTTTTAATTTGACTTATTTTAATGCTATAATTCATTTTAGTGTCCCCTGCACCACCGGTGGGCCCCAATGGCCCCAATTTTTCTCTATCACATATTATAGTAATCATGATAAATATCATTTGCAAGCTTAAAACCTTCAGAATTCACCCTATGAAAACCATTTTTAAATCGGACATTGCGTTACTATGGAAATGGTAGGCTACTTTCAAATATTTTAACGAGTCAAAGGTCTGAGTCTCAAGATTCCATATTTGGTGGTTATTTTTTGATAGACCTAATATGGATGAGAAATTTAGACATTTGTGACACAAAAATGCATCACAAAAACAGCACTCGGTGGCTGTTTGTGGTGTAATGCCCTAAATAAAATTTCACAGGAATTTTTTTTTTTTTTTCAACTTCAAATTTGGAACATAACCTATTTAGACATACTGTACGGCTTTCATTTTATAGAAATTTTAGATTCAAAAATATTTTGTAAAATATTTATTTTATATAGGCTAAGATTAAAAAAAATTGTACAGTGCATTTTCTTTACCGTAAATGTAAACTTCTATAACTTTTTGATACTGTTATATTTTGAAATGATTCCACTTCTGTAAAATACAATAATATAATAATAATAATGTAGGTAAATATAGTTTGTATCTGGAATTACACTGCATAGATGAATAATAGGCTATTAAACAATTTGTTTTTATTAACCCTAATATATATATATATATATATATATATATATATTAGGGTATTTATACATACATATATATATATACATATACATATATATATACATATATATATATATATATATATATATATATATATATATATATATACATATACATATATATATATATATATATATACATATACATACATATATATATATATATATATATATATATATATATATATATACATATACATACATATATATATATATATATATATATATATATATATATATTTTTTTTTTTTTTTTATTTTTTTTTTTTTACAATGCTTAATAGAAATCACCTTTTTGAAAATGACATGATTTATTGTGGTAAAACGTGGAACATGTCTTAAAATCTCTCTGCTGGGGTTTTATTAGGTCAGTAGAGAATATTAAATGAAAGAGTGAAAAAAAATCTTATTTTGATATACAGGATATTTGATATTTTTCAAAACAATGAGAAAGTCCATTTTAACCAAACTTGTAAGTTAGCGCTAAAAATACTTTCAGCGAGATTTTTCAAGTTATATGGTTGACTTGACACAAAGTGCTTACATTTGTTCATTGCTCAGATTTACAGGTAATGGAAGCTATTATAGAGGAATGCAATGGTTTTTATGGACAGTTGGTAATGTCTTGCAGCACAAACAATGTACACAAATCCTTTTTCACTTTCAAGAGAGCCTTATGACCATGACAAAGCAGATTATTACGCACACACGCGGCCTTATTAAATGTGTGAGTCTCAGGATGCCTCAGACACAATTCCCCTCTGAGTGATAATAGCGAGCGCACATGTGCTGTGGATAAGGAGCACAGTGTGAGTCCTGGGACATCATCAAGTCTCTCAGACACTCTTCAAGCACATTTGTGTGTCACTTTTTTGCTCTGAGACTCACAGTTTGTGTGTGCATTTCTTTCAGTACCTATCAATAGTTACAGCCGCTCTCTCCTTCCTCCATAGGGAGGAATCCACAGAGACTCTTTAATAAGTGTGAAAGAGAGTCTTGTCTCTCTCACTCTGTTTTTAAGAATGAGCGGCAATGAATGACCAGCCAGCTGCATCACTCACTTGGTTATTCTGGATTTTGTGTTTCACTTCTTAAGTGTTTTTATTTTTTCCTTTTACGTTAAAATAATGAATGATGCTTTTTCCATGCTTTATTTGTTTTAAAATACAGTAAAAACAGTAATATTGTAAATAATTTTACGATAAAAAAACTGCTTTCTATTTGAATATATTTTAAAATGTAACTTATTTCTGTGATAGAAAGCTGAATTTTCAGCATCATTACTCCAGTCTTCAGTGTCACGTGATCCTTAAGAAGTCGTTCTAATATGCTGATTTGGTGTCCAATTAACATTTCTTATTATCTGTTGAAAACACTTTTGCTGCTTAATATTTTTGTGGAAATCGTGACACTTTTTCTTCAGGTTTCTTGGATGAGAGTTTGATATTGCAACACTGACTGTTTGTTTGACCAATGGCAAATAGTATAGGAGTATCTGGGAAACCTATTTGAAAATAATAAAAAAATGTTTTTTTGTTTTTTTTTAATTTACAGTAGAGGTGCCGAAATTAGACGCTGCACCTTTAACTTTACTAAGAGTCGAATGCTTTTTTTTTAAAAAATACATCTGTTCTGTCCAAGAGAGCGCCCCTGATATTTTCACCCTTGCTGATGGAGTTTATGAAATAAGTTTTTGGATAAACAAACAATCCTTAAAGTGTGTTGGGGGGACAAAAGGGGGCTGATTTGTGGAAACTTCTGGGAGGTCCTGAAAAAAAGAGAGAGAAAGGAATGAACTGAATTTTCAGAGGTGCAATAGTTGTTAAATTTACTAACACGTGCAAATGCAAAGAGCAGAAAAAGAGCAAAGGTCATAGAAGGGATGACTAGTTCTTCATGGATATTTTGCATGGTCATTGCGATGCATATTGCTGATGTTTGCGCAAGACACCACATGCAAAGCATGAAAAACACATGCACATATGCATATACAGTATATATGGTTCAACATTCAGCCAAATGCATTTCACAAATTTACTTTTTATGTTCCCCTCAACATCACAGTTCATAAACACCAGACAAAACTTTCCTACATTGATTTTAGGGGAAAGTCTGCAGAGTATCTATTTTAAAAATGTATTTTCTTTTATCATATCTTCAGCAAAATAAATATATAAATAAAATTGCATTTAATTTAATTAAATTGATTTTTAAAAAAATATTGTTAAATTATTATTATTATTATTATTATTATTATTATTATTATTATTATTATTTCTTTTTATTTGGCAGTGTTGTTACCGACTAAACAAAATAGTTTTTTTTTTTTTTTTGGAATTAAAAAAAATATATAATTATTTGTTTTTAAGTACTAAAACTACTAAAACTGCTAAAATCTCCACTCTATGTATAGAGCACTTTCAACACCACAAGTTGCATTTTAATTTTAGTTTACATTACATGATGTTATAAAAACAAAAGCCAATTAAAAATATTAATAAATACTATAACAGTACATAAATAATAATAAATTAACTAATCCCAACCAGCCCAATAGAATTAGCTTAACTAATTGCAGGATATTTTGTCTAATTAAGGACAAGTTACACACTTCACATTTACACATCCTAAAATGTGTTAAATGGAGTACAACACTCATATCAGTAGCTGATAGCATCAAATTAGCTAAAATATTTAATAAACTATCATGTAAAGGGGTGCGCATAAGGTACATTTATTAACATGCAAATTACAATAAACCAGTTTGTGCCATGTTGTAGTAAACATCAATATTAAACAAAAAGCTTTACCGTCACAGATTCCTTCTATTGCCCTGTAGGTCATGACCTTCCAGTGATTCACAACCAGTTTGGGAAAGCTGCATGCTAACACCGGCCAGATGGACCGCTGAACGTTTCCGCAATTGTGCTTATTCAAACTATGACATGTATTGAGAATAAAAGCCATACATAATTATATAAAGGGTTATTACAGCATTAGGGGATTATTTTGAATCTGCAGATTAGTTAGAGCAGCACATGAGTGGAGTTATTCTAAAATGTGACCCAAATTCCTCTATCTTTTGGAAAGCTCCCATTCTGAACATATCGAGGGCCTGCTATCTGATCCAGCAAGCAAAACAGAAAGAGAATGGATTTGTTAAGATAAAATAAGGAATAGGTTGTACAATCCTGATAAGAGTCCATTTTCCTCTTCGCTCTGTGCTGTTATGGCCTCTGGGAGCAGAAGTAATGCTTGATGAATTGCCTTTAACATCAAAACGTCCTTGTTATGTGAAACACCTCATGACCCGGGTGACGTCTCTGGAGCTGTGATAGAAAACTAGTTTTTGCTAATCAGCAGGACAACATGGAATCTGCTACTGCTAAACTTCACATAAAGATCTGCAGATTTCCCAAAAATTGGAATGTCCATCGAGTTACATGAAGGTTTGAAAGTGCAATAATGTGAATGTAATAAAACAACATCTGTTAAAAGAGGTTGTTATGTAAAATTAGTGGCCTATTGCTTTTATATAGCATTGACTACATAAAAATATGGACACAATAAAAAAATCTAAATAAATAAATAAATACTATGTTGACAGTCGCTGACATAAAACATTGCAACAATTATAACAATCATGCTATATATGGATTCAGCCACAAAAATGGCAATTGTGACTTTATATTTCACAATTCTAACGTTTATTCTCACAACTCTGACTTTTATCTCACAATTTTGAGTTTATATCTTGCAGTTCTAAGTGTATAGTCAGAATTATACGATGTAAACTTTGTCAGAATTGCAAGTTCATATCTCACAGTTCTGAGCTTACATCTCTCAATTCTGATTTTTTTTCGCTCTGAATTCTGTCAAAATTTTGTAATTATGATTTTTTTTTTATCTAGCAGTTTAATGTTTATATCTCAATTACGACTCTTTCTCAGAGTTGCGAGTTAATGTTTACATCTGTATATATTGTGCAATTTTGAGAAATTGTGAGACAAAAATAATCATAATCATAATATTACACATATAATACATAAAGCATAATATAAGCAACAAAACTGATAAAACATAAGATGAAATTAAAGTGAACACTGAAAATATAAAAATACTAATAAACAATACTAAAATAAAATCCCAACCAGCCCAATTGCATTAGATTAACTAATTAAAGGATTATCTGTTTGTCCAATTAATGAGAGATGGTGGTAGTGTGGTGTGTTTGTGGAATAGAAATGTTATAACAGGACCAGAACTAGCTGTTTTATAATAAGTATGTTTGGCTAATTATTCTTTTATCCACAGCCACAGTATTCTCATTCATTTAACAAATTTTAGCATGTTTAAATCCATTCGAAATCAGTGCAGAATGTCCATAAACATGCACAGATTTCACACTGGCCTGCTAATCAATGCAACAACAAGGCTTCAAATCTCTCAAAGCAGCCGAGATTCTGGAGGAGGCTGTTCTTGGCAGATATTGCTATCAGCAGAAATGCTAATGGGATTCACCTCTTACCTATGCAGAGCCAAGAATGTGGCCTCACAGTGGGATAGAGACCTCCTCTCCTTCCCCCGCTACTGTTCCAGAAACTCTTTCCCCATGAGATCACTACCTTCATCACCTCTCAATTACTGACAGCAACATTTAAGGAGACATAAAAACATTTTAGAGGATTTTAAAGTTAA
Organism: Acrossocheilus fasciatus; assembly: GCA_036784905.1. Classification (NCBI taxonomy): domain Eukaryota; kingdom Metazoa; phylum Chordata; class Actinopteri; order Cypriniformes; family Cyprinidae; genus Acrossocheilus; species Acrossocheilus fasciatus. Next base: position 30,618,977 of record CM071946.1, on the reverse strand, counting down.
GACCATTCAGACTTGCTGCATGTTTTTTTTATTTTCTAGCTTTAGTTATTTACATTTACATGAAGAAAAATGTTAATGTTTTTTAGTTCCTGCAACTATAGCAAAAACTTAAATCAAACTTAACAATCAACACGTTTCTTTTAAATAGAAGACAAATCCACTTAGTTTTATCATTAGGAAATCATTTTCAAGGCATAAAATCTAATATCCATACAGCAAAAATGTATTCTGGCTAAAACACACTTCATGGTAAATATATCAAATTGAAATTTAAAATTGAAAATATATTTCATTTAAACCTCAGAATGACAAAATATATTACAAAATGCATGTTAACCGGCAATAAAACACATTTTCAATCTAATGATGCATTTTGGGTAAATGCAAAATTTATGTATGGACAATATTTCAATTGAAAATACAATTAAAATGGCAAAATATGAGAAAATATGAAAAAAAAAAAAAGTAAATCTATTTTAAAATCTATATTAACAATATATTTGGGTCCATTAATATTGTATATTTTGAAATATTTAAAAATGTGAAGACCTGCAAACAAAAGTTAGATTTGAGTTTTAATTCAAATATTTCTCATTCATTTCCCAATTTCTGAACTCAGTTGCCTCATTGGTGTCTAAATGAATTTCTCCCAATGCATGAATGAATGAAAGTTAATACATGAGACAAAACTGAGAAACCATTACATTAATGATAGAAATAGCTCAGAGTAATAATTGTACTCTGTCTGGGAGGTTTGGGGAGCTCAGGAGAGATATGATAAAAGGCAACATCAGTGACGGCACCCAAAGCTATCCGTAAAGATGAAGCCCAGCTGTGGTCATGGCATGCCCATGTCCCAGGGGGCTTCAAATCTCAAAATCTTTCTCCTATATCCTCTGTTTGAGGAAGCGATTTAAGAGACAAAGAACAACAGTCATCGGTGAACCCAAACTCAGTACTTGTTAACTGGACCCAGATTTTACACTGGACCAAATGTTCAGCAAATGTATCATCAAATGTCAACTCTATACAATAAATTACAAAAAATGAAATATAAAAAGTGATTAATATTACCATGAACTATGCAAAATCAATAACATGACACAATAATTATTTGTCATACTACCAAGTATTGGATACACGGTCTTTTTCACCTCCTTTTGCTATCTATTGCTGTTAGATTTTACCAGAATTTAGCATCGTTTTTTCCCTTCTCTCTGTGGCCGTTTTTGGATTGCAACACACCAACTGAGAACCACTGGCTTAGGATTTTTAGTAGGCTGCCCAGCATTGCTGCATCTCCAGATCAAGAAAAAAAAAAAAAAGCAACATGAAGTCATTTCTGAGAAACTACTTCTATGTAAAAATGTAGTAACCCCAAAAAAGCCGGTGACAATCTAATCAAGCAGAATAAAACCGAATGTACAAAACCAGGCAACTCCAGGCCCTTTGGGCAAACAAACGGTCACTAAATCGTCCACAGGTGCATATACAGCCCAGCTAATTGAATCCATCAGCACATGAGCACAGCCGTGGAGAATGTGAACCACAGCCATGGGAATAAGAACTATTTAAATCTTATGACGTTACGCTGCCGGGGACCGGGGCAGATCTCTCACGTGGGACTGTAATTAGTCATCGTTACTTTTCAATCACTGGCTGTCGTTTTGAATTGACATGAGGGACTTTTTGACAGTTATAACTGTACTATCATTGGCCCCTGTTTCACCTGGCATTAACGGTATCATTGTTTCACCATATTCTATTACATCTGATGTTACAGTTACTCAAAATTGTTCTGTCAGCTACCAACTTTTTTTTATTTTATTTTTTAAATACTGATAATTCAAAATGGTTCCCTAACATTTTGATAGATAAACACAAGGTATCTTGTCTTTTATGCTTCGCTACTTTAAAAACATTCATACAGTAAAGGATGCTAACAGAGATTAGCAGTGAAAATGGGGAGAAATGTTAGACATAACCAAAAACAATGATTATTTCACATAGTGGAAACAAACAAACAAACAAACAAACAAACAAAAAAACATCTGAATTAATTACATTACTTCATTAATATGTTAATAAAGTGAAGAGCGTGGGACAAATGTAGTAGTGAAAAAATGTATTAAATTAATTCTTTGTTGACAATGTGCAATATTAAAAAGAAGATTGTTCACTTGATGCTAATAATGAGTGATTTAGTTATTATTGTGTCTAAAAGAAGAAACATGACAATGATTAAAGACTTGAATATCATTAAAAAAAACAGTATCAGTTGATTCCTGATGTGGTTTCAATGATCTGACCACAATGCATCTTGAATTTATTAAATGCAATCCAGTTGTGATCCTGAACAGAAAGCACATGTTAACACTGATGTCACAATATCCATTTGTCCTTCTGCCGGTTTTTTTCCACTCTCCAACTTCTCCGATTCAGCTTCCTCCCCTTCCTTCATTTTCAGCTCGTCTCAGCTGGGACGTACCCAGCTGAAGGTGTGCGGCGGGCTGCTTCATCATCCGATCCTCTCATCTCATCTGATCTCCAGGCTGTGGAAACATTTGGCACACAGCTCGGGCCCCTCTCCCTGACATCTTCATCAGGGGGGCCGAGCCGAAACGGTAACTCTCTGGTTTCGGTGCAGGGCGTCGCCGCCGGGAGGCCTCTCGCCCTTTCAGGAAGGTTACTATGCCCCGGTAAGCCCCGCCGTGGAGAGGGAGACAGCGGCGGCGCTCGAGGTGCAGCCAGCCAGAGGAGCTCAGCTGCGGCAGAGCGTTGGCACCGACCACTCGCCATATACCTGCACCATCCTGTGAATCTAATTGGCATTCAGTGGCTTGATAAATGAATTGGTATAATGGGACAATATACTTGACATATGTGGGGCTCTCTTGAGAAATAGGATTCATCTTTTGTACTTCACACGTCGACATGCTGCAGATACCGACACAGGCTCTTCCAAAACAGCTGCGGCCCTCACACTGACAGCCCCCTACCCATCACCTCGGCAGCCAATCAGCTCGCAGCCAGGTTCACGGCCCAATGCTTCCCTCCACGGGGGATGAGATTAGAGAAGAGAGGAGCCAAAGCTCTACCTCTCACTTTCGCAGCTGCTTCGAGGCGACCCTCGAAAAATCCGCATTCGTTTTCAGCCGTGTTGAAGCATCCAGCGATCTGTGGCGCCGTTTCTTCCCGGGACTAAAGGCAGAAAGCAAATACACAAACAGAATCAACCTCATTTGTCTCAGGGGCAGTGAATAACAATGAGCATTGGATCAACACATTTGCATATCCAATGAATACAAACCGGTCACATCTGTGAACGGGACGCATCAAGGCTCTCTCGTAGGTCGCCATGGTGATGAATAACAGACGTGATATCGCAATAAATGAGGCAGTTTGCGCACTCCGCTTTCCCCTTTTGTTTTTATTTATGTTTATTTGCTGGGAAATCATAGCAATTGCCATTAATCAAAAGCAGGCCAAACAGTACGAACAGACTGGTTCTCAGTGGAACTGCAACTCGGAATGCAAATTTTGCATGCTCCTGGGGTCAAAGTTCGCAGCAGGTATTTGGTTTGGATGATCCATTGCCATATAATCGGTTCAGGCCTCAGCGGATGGCGGTCTGAGAACAGACGCATCATCAGAAGAACTGACCGGAATAATGACATCATATGTGTCAGTAGATCTTATAAAGGCTACACAAAAGAAGCCTTTAAATCAGTGTTTGTTCATATATATATGTGTGTGTGAGAGAAAAAGCATAGGACAGATTCTAATTACTGTGTAAAAACAACATATGGAAACTTCATTGTCCATTTCATCCTTCAATGTGTGCCATCAAATCGCATTTTTCTTGCTCAATCATCTTCAGCAGTGGGAGGGGCTTTCTTGCGGCAGGCTGATGATCTTATTTATTGCGGCTACCATTGCACTTCATTAATCCAACAACATTTCGTAAAGGTTTATTCTATCCATCCATACTGGCAACACACTTAAGGTAGGACTGAAGGACTTGCAACATTTTTCAATCCTGTTTTGCCCTCTTCTTCCCATTTTTTTGGTATATGATATAAGTATAAATTAAATGGAAATAAACACAAAAGAAAATTTGGTAACACTTTACTTAAAGCCTTTATGTATAATGCATTATAAAGGGTTATTAAAGGGTATAATGCGTTATAATTATTCAAAATGTGTGTTGTAATACATTATAGCTTGTCATAAATAAGTATAACCGACTTTAAAATGGATAGGGTAACAATGAATTGATAAGTGTTGTAATGTATTAACTGTGGTTATAAATATTCAGGAAATTGTACAATAAATAAATAAAAATAACCATCCTGTTATCTGCCTTTTCATTTTATTAGTTTTTGTTTTTATTATTTCCATTTAGCTTTAATTTATTTTTATTTCAATTTTAGTAATGTTAGTTATACTATGGTTCTAGTTACAGTGCTATTTAAATTATATTAGTAGTAATACTAAAGTCAATTGCCAAGGCACCATTTCTAATTTGTTTTATAATATGCAATATTTAATTTCAGCCTAATTTCAGTTAGCATAAACTATTTTTAATAATTGCATTTTTTTAAAATGGTGTGCATGTTAATGCATATTTCTTTTATTTACATTGTAAGTGTAATAAGAGAATGAAAATAAATTATAATTAAAAAAAAGTGCAATATGATGCATAAATTTAAAAAAGTCAAAGTACTTTGTGGAAACTGATATTATACCACAAATACTGCAGAATTTAATAGAGCTCAACTTGTATTGAATCTGGAACAATGCTTAACTTAATAACTTAATCTGAGCTCAGATAGGTGTCATTTATGCCTGTGGTCTATAGTTCACACACTGATGAGTAAGAACACACACTCATTCAGACTGGCACTCCTATCATTACAAGGATTTTCCATTCTCAAACACACACACACACACACACACACACACACACACACACACACACACAGAGAGAGAGAGAGAGAGAGAGAGAGAGAGAGAGAACACATCCCAGGCAGTACACTATCGTTCTCACTTCACATATACACCCATGTCTCTTGGTTAACCCAACCCCTCTCTCCCCCCTCCAGCACCTCAACCTGCCCTCAAATATCTACCGTAAACCCCTCTGGCCACTGCAACTACGTCAGTTAATGAATCAGAAAAGAAGCTGGTTACCAGATGTCCCAGCTTATTAACACACACTATGTCTCCAGCGTAGAATGCAATGGCATTCAGGGTTTAGAGAGAGACTGAGAAAATGTCTAAACTGAGAAAGACAAAGCCAATAGGAGAAATGGGCAAAGACATTACTTTTGTTCCAAAAACTAGTGAGCTGCCTACCTAGAACTCATGCTTAGCCTGCTTTTGAGATATTTTGTTCAAATACTAAGGTAGTGCATACATCCATTGCAGAACTGGTAAAGGTAATCTCATAATGCATTGCGCATCCCCAAGTCAAGTCACTTTTATTTATATAGTGCTTTATACAATACAGATGGTTGCTGCTGTAAAGCAGCTTTACAGTGTTAAACAGGAAAACAGTGTGTCAATAATGCAAACAAAATTCAGTTCAAATCAGTTCATCGTTGATGCAGTGATGTCATTGTACAGCTCAGTTCAGTTCTTTTCAAATAGTGTCTGGGAAAATAGAGTCGTCAATACTGCCAAAAATTAAGTGTCCCCAACTACGCAAGCCAAAGGCAACAGTGACAAGGAACCCAAACTCCATCAGTGACAGAAACGGAGAAAAAACCTTGGGAGAAACCAGGCTCAGTCGGGTTGCCAGTTCATAATGCATTCAAGGTGGTGGATAAAGCTAGATAAAAGAGTATCATAAATGTACTTATAATACAATCAATACTGAAAGCTAATTTAAAACAGACTATTGTTTTGAATATTTGTGTGTGTTTTTGGAAAATTTGTGAACAGCATTGTTAGCTAACAATATACTATCTACCTGGTCTCATGGCATTTACGTAGCTATACTATCAAAAACACTACTGAAATCTCAAAAGAGCTTATTTTAGAAGACGGTTTATGCTAATGCTCACTAAAGCACCCCTTGTGGTAATTATGAGAATGCAATGCAAATTTTATTTTAGATTTATTTTTGGCATTTTTGCTTTTTATTAGGATAGGACAGTATTTTCAGACAGGAATTAAAGTGTGTGTGTGGGGGGGGGGGGGGGGGTTGCAAGTGCAAAGTGCAAAGCGCAACAGCGCTACAGCGCCATGAAATTAAATGGACAGTTAACCCAAAAAATTAAGCATTTTGTCATCATTTATTCACCCTCATGTCTTAGGACTTACTTTATTCCTTGAAAAACAACACTGGACCCCACAGATTTACAGATAAGGTCCGCGAGTCCCAGCTCGCGGACCTTTCCCAATCCGTCCCTCCCCCCTCCAACTTCGTTTCCTGTCTAACTACTGTACTGTCCTGACAAATAAAAGTCAAAAACGCCAAAAATAAATCTTAAAAAAAAAAAAAAAAAAAAAACTGACAATAGGAAGGATACAGTATCAACTACTGTAATTTTTTGAGCAGAGCTAATGTAAAAACATGAAGCATGATTAAAATTATTTTAGGGATCCGAACACCAGGGGCCTGTCATATAGTCCTGGTCCTCCTCTATCACACTATACTGCTCATTGTGTTAGAGGCTATAAAACTGTCAAGCAACATCTTCACAAGTTTATCAAGACCTTCTCAGAAACATTCCCTTGTGTTTAGTGGATTCTGAGTTTGGTCCAGTGGGTCAAAGTCATGGAGACCTACCCCGGGAGGTCAGAATTAAATAGACGACGAGGGATGCAGGAAAGAATTGTGGTTAGCTCATGACTGTTTTCTCAGTACAAGATAAATGGAATGACATTGCTCAACTGCATTTACAACACTGTCCACAAAATAACATAATGCCAGTTTAACAAGTTCAATGACATGAAGTTACTCAACATCATCCATTAGAACAAGGAATGCAGAGTCACAACTAGTCTATTAAGTACAGATGTCATTTAAACCACCCCAAAGACTTACAGTAGATCATCCTTGCTTAGCAGTTTACCTTAAACTGCATGTCCAAATAAACAGGACAGGAATCTGACCTCACATTGGTTTCCTTTGGGTGTGCTCAGGCAAGCACACACTGAAACCGCTTAGGATTTTCTAGGTCTGTATACAAAGTCAAGGATGTGAGGGGAACACTAATTAGTGATATATCAATGACCTACTTGTGTCTCGTCTAAATAAACCGGCAGTCAGCAGGATCTGAATGCCGTTTAACCCCCTCCAAGCCCAAAGCTGCAATATTCCCCAAAGATTACAGCTTCCTTCCTGACCACCCCAGACCACTGCACTAGATATGATATGCTTAGCTTTTGAAATCCTCAGCAAAACATTGAGAAACTTTTATCTTAACCACTGCTTAATCACTTAAGCACTGTGTTTCAGTGACGTCGATCATAATACCATTTTTTTAATTTGCATAAACGCATAAAACGCTTTGCGTCCTGAAGTCTTTCAGAAAACAACAATATCATTATGGTTCAAAATTGGTACTAAAGTTGTCCAGTATACAAAAGGCCACATAACAACCATAGTAATGACTGTGAATGTGATTTATGAGCAAATCTGCAGGGAAACAAATTCAAATATAATTCAGTGCCGCAGGTTAATAAAATTGCAGCAAGTAAATCCCCAGAAAGAATGTAATATGAATGCTGTGAAAGATTAAAGGCAAGTAAAAGCAAATGTAATCCCAGACTCACTGACTTTATAAAAGCGGAGGGATTGTGGGATATTGCAATTCAATTTGAGAAATTATTCCTTAGGTTTTTGTGTTAGTAGGGCAGGGAGTCCTAATATTACAATACAGAATTTAGAGTAAAGATAAGTTGGTGTGCTACTGTGTAAATGTGAGTTAAAGTAATAGTTCATCCCATTATTTACACTCCAAAGATATTTTTGTTTTCTATGCAACGCCATAGGAGAAAATAACTTATTTTTGTGTTGCATTGGAAAAAACATGGAGCAACATGGCGTGATTTAATAATGCTAAATGTTATTGGGTGAACTATTTCTTAACTAGCTTCCTCGTTTTTTTTTTTTTTTTTGTGAGGTCATGTCACAGTGATTTGTCAATGTAGGACACTGACCTTTCAGAAGTACAAAATCTCAGAAAAAGAGGAAAAATAACGTGCTAAATCAGTAGCATCTGATTCTGCAGTTGTGGTTAAATTTGCATGATCAAGCGATATCATTAAACATCTTACTGTCACCCACAATGGCAGTTTCAGAAAGAAATTAATTACTGCCAGTAAATAATTAAGAACGTTTAGATTTGAACAACTGAATCATAGCAAGAGTCATAAAACACACACCCGCTCAGCAGTTCATCGGAATAGAGATTATTGCTTTTATACACAAAAACAATTAAAATGTCTTCTTGTAATTAGTTTTCTCATTTGTTCATATTTGCTGCAAAAAAAATATGTGCATGTTTGGTACACACAATAAATCAACCCATTTTTAAATACCTTGATTATGCATAAATATTCATTTTTATATACTCTTAGAAAAAAAGGTACAAAAGTTGTCACTGGGGCAGCACCTTCTCAAAATGTACAACTATGTAAGATTTAGATACTAATGGACCACAAAACCAGTCATAAGGGTCAATTTTTCGAAATTGAGATGTATAAATCATCTGAAAGCTGAATACATAAGTTTTCCATTAATGTATGGTTTGTTAGGACCGGACAATATTTGGTCAAGATACAACTATTTGAAAATCTGAGGATGCAAAAAAAATCAAAATATTGAGAAAATCACCTTTAAAGTTGTCCAAATTAAGTTCTTAGCAATGCATATTACAAATCAAAAATTAAGTTTTGATATATTTACAGTAGGAAATTTACAAAATATCTTCATGGAACATGATCTTTACTTAATATCCTAATGATTTTTGGCATAAAAGAAAAATCAATAATTTTGACCCATACAATGTATTTTTGGGTATTAATACAAATATACCCCAGCGACTTAAGACTGGTTTTGTGGTTCAGGGTCACATATGTACCAATATGCACCTTTCAGTGGTAAATAAGGTACAAAAGTGTCCCAGTGAGAGTGTGGGTGTAAAGACTGTTGCAAAAAAATAAAACTTAAGCTTAAAATATGCTTCTCTCCATTAAAGTCGAACAAACAAACATGAAAATATGTAACATACGATGAATATTTTCTACAAAATCTCAGGTAAAGACCTCAAAATGAATTGGTGACAGGCACCAACTAAGACCACATAAACAGAAACTACATTTTTTTTTTTACTTAAAGCGATCATCACATGGAAAGTCTTTTATAAGGACCATTTAGTGAATGGATTTGATTGCCCAAGTTCATTTGCAATGACTCTACGATTACAATATCCTTTTCTAGTGCCCTTCTAGGCTGCCAAGACGCCATTTGGAATTCTCACAGAGACTATCAGCTTAAAAATGGATAAAGTGTGTCTGTTCTTCTGACTGGAGAGACAAAAATCTTAGAACCACAATGCAAAGAGGTCACGAAAGCATCTTGACAGACCCTCTGTCGTTTTTGTGTTATAAATGGCCATCGTAACTTTTCCCAGTGACAATCAGTCTTCTTTATTACAGAGTCAGAGACCCTACAGAGATATTGCGTGCTGTCACTATGACAGGCTAACAGCCAGCTTTAAGTAATGTGTACAAATGACCATTCATGCATATTTCTCTCATGTTCTGATTTTATTATACATCTCTCACCTGCTTATTATTTCATGCAGTTCACAGGGAATTTACACAATGGTCTCAGCCTGTCTTTTATAATTTATTTCATGACAGCGCAGCACAAATTCACTAAAGCATTATTCATTCGAGTGTTCATTAATTATGCAAATGAGTTGCAATTAACTAATCTCTTCATAAGACGCCATTTGCATGTTAATGAACTGCATGGTTGTGACATTATTTAATTGGGTAGATAGATACATTAAATGCACAGTGTGAGTCTCCAACTGATATTACAGTCGATGCTTTAAAACAAGTAAAATTTTATAATGTGTGTCACCAGAATTTGATCAAAAAAAGTTTATCTTCATCTTTAAAGAAAGTATGTATTACTCTGAACTGTTCTTTAACAGCGTCTATAATAAATACATGCAGGATTTATGCACTACTGTAGAATTATTTGGGGTTGTAAAGTAACACTTGCCCTGGAGAGCTTAGGTTAAAGGCCAGAGAGATACAGACAGACTCTGAATGAAGCGGGATATCTCCATGTTATCAGAGGTCTTTTGAAGAACATCTGCGTTTGGAGCGTTCGTGCGGATTTCAGCTAGGCTACTATCTCTCAGCCCTGATCTGAAGCGGTGGAGCTGCTCTCTTATTATCTCCAAGGGCCTCCTCCACCCACTAACGGACATTTCCGTTCAGCTCCTCAGCAACCTTGCTGCTGAAAAACCTCCCCCTCGACCCGACCTACATCCCCGTCTGCATTGAAGTGTTCCTGTCAGTTGGGAAGTGATGTGTTTCCTCAGGAAAATGAGGAGACATCATGGATCTGTGAACTGGGAAAGGTCTGGAGAACCAATAAGGTCTACCACCTGGAGAAACTAACATTCCCACACATCTCAACGGCAATTGGTCACGCAATTTCTGAGCCAGCCACTAACTCCTTACAACAGGAAAAATCACAAATTAATTTCACACTTTTCACACCCAAAAATGAGCTTTCTGTCATTAACTCATCTTCATTTCCTTCTATGAAACACAAAATAAGTTTTGAATAACGCTGATGTTCAAACAACATAGGACTCCATTGCATGGACAAGGAAACAAAGACATTTTTCAAAATATCTTCTTTTGTGCTCCACAAAGCAAAGTAAACCAAAGCTGTTTGGAACAACACAAGTGAATTATTAAGAGTCCTCCAAGGAAAAAAAAAAACAAACAAAAAAAAAAAACAAGGAAATGTTTGCAAATAATGCCCTAAAAATTCAATTACGTCATTCCAAACCTGTTTGATTTTCTTTGTTCTACGAAACACAAAAGAATATTTGAAAAACATTGGAATTCAAACAACATTGGACTTTATTAGCTTACATTTTATGGATCAAAAAACAAAGACATTTTTCAAAATATCTTCTGTTGTGTTCCACAGATCAAAGAAAGACATGAGTGAATTATTAAGAGTTCTGAACATTTTTGCAAATAATGTCCTAATATGTCTTTCGTTTGATGTTCTTTGTTCAATGGAACACAAAAGAAGATATTTTGAAAATGTCTTTGTTTTGTTTTATCCATACAATGAACATCAATCGAGTTGCTTACAGAAATCTCTACATTTCTACTTTTAAATGGCCGAAACAATGAAGAAATATGCTTTTTGCCCACATATTGGCATAATTTTGGCATATACCACCCCTGAAATGAACAACTAGTTACATCTGATCATCAATCAGTGGCACATTTTGTAAATACTGGCTAATATAAATTTCACTCTTGGTGTGAACAGACCATTTGTCAGTCTGCTTTTTCATCATAGCTGAAACATACTGCACAGCTAAAAATGTGACTTAAAAATCTAGAAAGTAAGAAAGCCCTTTTCACACGTTTTGCATTTAAGTGAAGTGTTGGAAATGACTTGGCTTGCCAAATGAACCCTGACTTCCTAGGGGTTTGGAAAACCTGGCTGAAATCCCCTCTCTCCAGATATCAACGAGGTCTGTGCTGTGACGTGTGGATGCATAATTAGCAGCAGCATGAGAGCGAAGTGGTATTAATTATTACGATTAAAACATTAGCCATGCAGCTCATGCGTTCATTGTGATGAAATGGGCCTGCGTCCCCCTGACCTACAAACCACTGCGCACAGGCACCAGAAGGAAGATGCGTAATTGTGTTTCCAGTTCTCCTTAAGACGCTGGCATAATTAGTGTGCTTCTCGCCCGAAAGAATAGAGGTGATTTGGAAAGTGTCCAAATTGCAAGCCTTAATGAAAACGCTCCGTCGGTGAAGGGTAGTCTGTCAAAGGAAGCAAACTTCTCTAGGGCGAATGCGTTCGTGTGACTTGGCCGTGTTTAAATGGGATCTAGCGGTCCCGTGAGACGTGGGAGACAAGGTGGTGTTTGGGGGGAGGGGTGCCGGATTTGGGGCTAAACTAAACAGATTTTGAGCCAGAAGGGCTCTGCAGTTAAAGTTTAATGAAACCGTACACACAATGAGGCATGAGTGTATGCACATAGTCCATGTAGTGTCCTCACACCCCCTAAACAAAACCGAAATGCTCTGTCAGAATAAATGGCTTTTATCTCCACTGATGTCCCTCCTGACCAAACGGCACTCTTTGAAATCTGAATTTAAGAAATAACTCACTAGAGGCCATGCATTAAAGTGTGTCTGCAATGGTTATACAATAAAAGATAATAATGTTCAATAAAATGTATTAACCTTCATTGTTCTGTTTCGGGTCTCATAGACTCTTTTTTTCAGCTATAATAAACAAATATGTTTTAATACATTTTTATTGTATTTTATTTTTTTATTTGTATTAAATTTTATTTGTATTTTTTAAAATTAAAATAATATATGTTCTGTACATACATATGCATATATATATATATATATATATATATATATATATATATATATATATATATATATATATATATATATATATATATATATATATATATATACTTCAGAAATCAAATTTACTGATGTGCTGCAAGTTTAATGTGGAAAGCAGCTTAATATTTTTCTGACACATTTTCCCCAGGATTCCCAGAAAAAAATTGATTGATGACATTTCTAAGTAATTTTTTGCTCAATTAAATGCATCCACATGAAATAAATTCATTTATTTCATTCATAAATTCTTTTAGCGGTAGTGTATGTATATTTAAATACAATTAAAACACTGAAACATATTTGTTTATTATAATTAAAAATAACGACAAAAAAAATCTATGGTGGCTCTATTCATATATTGATGGTCAATTTCAAAGGACAGCAAGCCTATTAATTCTGGCTGTGTGAATTATCCAGAGACATTGAATGAGGATAAATCTGTAATGACTTTAAATTAAGTAATCGGCTTTTGAAAATAAAGATGTGAACTGAATTAATCACCACAGAAATCAAGAAAGTGCCCATGAGTGCAGCTGCGCCCAGTGAAAGACAGTTTCAGTTAAATGCTAAAAAATGTACATAATTTATCCACCCTTTTGAAAGGGCCTCAGCTTGGAGACCAGCTTGAAAAAAGCGCCATGCAAGTGGCATTATAAAACGCACACTCTCGTACGCGCAGGCAGTGACGAGTTTCACTTAAGGATCTATGCGCTAATGAAGATGCTCTAAACATAACCTGCAACTCTCTAGTTCTGACACCTACCAATTAACACTCCCCAGTATGAAGCCTTCCATTACCAATAAACTGAGCAGGCAAAACACTGCCGTGGCTCCCCTGTAATGGAAAATAATTGAAGAGTTAAGTGGGTCTTATTACTTATCCACCAAGACTCTGCATGCTAACACACACTAGTTTATTGCCCAAAATGCCTTTGAAGATCATTTTATTGGCCCCCAACCGATGATCATTCATTAGCTGGCCGTTCGGAGGTAGGAATACAACTTCAGCTCTTTTTGGAAAAATAATGGAGGATCTAAAGTAACAGTGCTGCATGCTGGATCTTTTTACACAAACTGAAACAGGTTGTTGACATCATGGAACCGACATGGAAGTGGCTCCTAACCATATTTTTACAAGTAAAGCTAGGAAAATAAAAAAATATGACATAACCCTCAAGCAAAGTCTAACGGTGCACTTCTGAACTTTACGACACTCAGAGGAACATTTACAATTATTAATTTGGTAAAAACTGTCAAAATCAACTTACAATGCATGTAAGGCGTACATATAATTCTATATGAATTAAATATATGACTAATACCAGTTACGGCTACAGGAAAATCAGCGGAAGATATATGGGCTTCATTGTAGACAAACAAGTTAGTCCTAAACATGCAATTTTACCACCAGACACAAAAACATTACATGAAGGCTGAGGGTGGAGCCCCCAAGCTGCAGTAGTCATTGAAAGCCCAATTCATTAGTAGTCATCTAGGGACTTTCAGATGGCTACTTGCCAATTCCCAAAACACATGCTTGCCTACATATACTAGCTGTCTGTGGGTCTCATGCTCTTTTGCATAAAACATATAGACAACACAGAAGGGTTCTGACTGATATGACAGACCAGCACAATGACAGCTCATTTGATTCACTGTTATTTATTAGTTTTCAGCTGATCTCAGTACTCTGTGGAATTGCTTGGGAGTTCACGTCACTACTATTTCATTAGAAATTTCAAAAGTACAATCATAATAACTACTGGAAGGTGGAAGTTACAAGAAAATCTATAAAGTTAGTATGTTCCTGGCAGACAACTACTGAGTAAGTAAGGGCACTTCCCTTGGCTGCTTAAAGGAACACTCCACTTTTTTTGGAAATAGGCTCATTCTCCAACTCCCCAGAGTTAATAAGTTGAGTTTTACCGTTTTTGAATCCATTCAGCTGATCTCTGGATCTGGCGATAGCACTTTTAGCATAGCTTAGCATAGATCATTGAATCCAATTAGACCAGTAGCATCGCGTTCAAAAATGACCAAAGAGTTTCGATAGTTTTCCTATTTAAAACTTGACTCTTCTGTAGTTATATCGTGTACTAAGACCGGCGGAAAATGAAAAGTCGTGATTTTCTAGTCCGATTTGGCTAGAAACTATACTCTCATTCCGGCGTAATAATCAAGGAACTTTGCTGCCATAACATGGCCGCAGCAGGCGCAGTGATATTACGCAGCTTAGTCTTAGTACACGATATAACTACAGAAGAGTCAAGTTTTAAATAGGAAAACTATCGAAACTCTTTAGTCATTTTTGAACGTGATGCTACTGGTCTAATCGGATTTTTCCTCAAAAGGGATGTCAATCATTTCAATCGGTTAAAGCCTAAAGACTGTTGAATATTGAATGGTAGTACAAAGATGGTTGGTAATCATTCAAAGGGCCAGAAAACTACCTCTATGGCATGCAAAGTTACTTAAACTCAAAATAAATCAGGTATAAATCAGAACAGCAAAAATAATGACTGCTTTTAAACAGGTTTAAAACACATTCAATGCAACTAAAGTTTACTGTTACATTTTAAACCCTATTTTGATATTAGCAAACTGAAATCTGTCATATTGTCTAACAGGAGACAATGTTTTAAAAGGAGACAAACTAATACCATGAAACAAGACAAAATCCATCAAATACTCTCTGATGTTTGTGCTGCTGGTTTCCCTCCAATATGATGTCACTTCCTGCATGGCGATGTCATTAAGGAAGAGTATTTTGTTATATTACAAGAGACAAACAGGATGGAGTCAGATAGCGAGGGACACAAAAAATAATATTCCCAAGAAAATATGTTGTTTTGTTTGGAAACATCTGCTTTACCTAAACAATAACAAATAATAGTTGAATATTTCTAATATATATTACACATTTAGTTTTTTATAAAAAAAAAAAAATAATAATAAAAATTGTTACTATGGATACATGGGAACGTGCTGCATAGCAGGAACAATCTAGTAATTCATTTCAATTCAATTCAATTATAAATTCATACTTTAGTTTTTAAGGACACAAAATATGCTATCTCATGGTATTAACATCAAAGATTATTTATTTTATTTATTGTTACGTCATTAATTAAATTACGTTTATTTTAGTATGAAAAATTCTATAAATTGTCATTCATTTTCCACACAGAGGCTTGGACCAGATGCAGCTGCCACAGGTGCATTTATTTTGCCCATTATGTTTCATTCGAGTTTGACAGTGATTTTCATCTGTGCTTGCTTGTTGTTACACTGGCTCACCCCGGTGCTCCGGCAACAGATGTGTGCTGCTGACTCAGTTTCCTCAGATCCGCGTTTCCCTTTTTCCTCTCTTCCATCAAGCGGTCTGTCACGGCCTCTGTCAGGCTTCTAATGGATAGAGAGGTTTGTGCTGTCAGTGCTCTTGATGGGCCGTCAGATCCATAACACAATACCTCCTACGACACCACACGCTGTCAAACACAACAGATATTTCACACTGACTGAGGATAATTCACAGCTGTGAAACAGACTTTCTGCTCGGATCAGCTGCGCTGTACAGTCACGGCCACCCTGTCACCCCGTCATTCCCTCTGAAGTGTGTGAAGTTTACCGTGTTCAGCGTTCATGTCACACTTTGATAGCGCCGCTGTCGTGTTGATACGTATTTACTAAATCGAATACAGCAGTAGTACCCAAAAGGGTCTGTGTTTTAGAGTGATTTTACCACAGATAATCAATGTGAAGCATTGTGACTAAGCTGTGGTAAAAACCATTGTGACACTCGAGCCTTAAGTGCTTTATTGCTTTAATTCAAATGACTTGACATAAATATCATAAGATATTCATTAAAAATGTAAAATGTATAATCATGATAAATTTACATAATATGCCTAATATATGCATCACCGATCAGACGCTTGAGGTCAGCAGATTATTTTAGTCAAGAAACAAAATCTGCTTCAAATTACAGTCACAGCTATAATATCCTGTGAAAATTTGATCATTTTTTTGATTAACTTATAATTTAGTTCCTGTCATGCATGTTCTGTATATTTCTGTCACAGACACACATTGCAAATAGACAACAAACCCTCCATTCATTCTTTAACATTCCCTTTAATGATATAAGTTGTCATGTGATATCCACACAAGGTTTACGTGACACCTAAATTATGATTAATAATGTGCTTGGCCTACTTATTTGGTGTATCTTTTGGCAATTGTATCAAGACATCATGTTAACATCATTTTTTTGCCTGTGTGAATGACCCTTCATTTCTGTTGATTTCTTATATATATCATCCTATCAACATTCACTGATCTCATTTCCGTGTCATGAGCTCTACTGCATAGTGCGGTTGTATCCTCACCACCGCTCAGCTAAATAAAGTGGCTGAAGGTTGGTCTTTAGCATAACTAAAGGCGCTGTTGGTCGCGCAGGGTGAGACACGCGACACTGTGGGCCTATTGAGCTGAGGGTGAGAGAGAGCTCTGTGGATGAATAGAACCAAGCACGCTTTAGAAAATGTGCCTTTTTTTTCTCCGTCCGGGTCCGTCTGATGAGGATTAAGCACAACAATGAGAGCCTTGAGGAGGTTTCCTCTCACTCCTCTCATTTTCAGCCTCTCAGCTGGAACGGGCTGGAGGAAAAGCTGGCCAAACAAGCAAAACTGAGACATACATTTGTACAATAATACTTAAAGCTCAATGTTTGTGTAAAATGAATATTTTCAGAGACTGTGGCTATTGTTTAAGATGCTCTTTTGTCCGTTTCTAGTCTCAATTGTCCTACTGATTTCCTTTTCATTTTACTCAGAAGCATGAACCAAATCTCATGGCCCAAATATACATATTTTATAACAATTTGTCAAGACAAATATAAATGTCAGCTTGACAGACCCCTGCCTAAAAGATCAAAAGACAGACAGACAGACAGAAAGACTGATAGATAGACAGTTTTGCTGTAGATGAATCCCTTTTAAGTAAGTTTTGCTCCTATTACTCTTTTTATGACAGACAGACAGACAGACAGACAGACAGTCAGACAGACAGATAGATAGACAGATAGACAGATAGACAGACAGACAAACAGACAGACAGATAAACACATAGATAGATTTCTAAAAACTGGTCAGATCATTGTAGTAACACACACACACACACACACACTCTCTCTCTCTCTCTCTCTCTCTCTCTCTCTCTCTCTCTCTCTCTCTCTCTCTCTCAAACCAGTTACGCCCATTCATCTTAAAGAGATACTCCACCCAAAAATAAAAATTATGTCATTATTTGCTCACACTTATCTCTTTTCAAATACTGTATGATTTTCTTTCGTCTGTCTCAGTTAAAGTCAGTGGGCTCTGATGTTCCCAAGATTCTTAAGAGATATTCTTTTGTGTTCTGCAGGAGAAAGAAATGTAGTGCAGGTTTGGAACCACACAAGAGTGAGTAAATGATCACAGAATTTACATTTTTGGGTAGAGTATCCCTAGCATTGGTGTTGCACACCATTTCATACTTATTGATTCGATGATAATTAATATAAAATACAAAGACTTTTCTTATATCAGCCCCATCTGGATTTCATTTATAAATACATTTTCTATTAAAAAGACCATTTTCTGACAGAATTTCTCTGTCATTTACTGATAAATGAAGCTGTGTCTGAAACCATAGACAGCTGCCTCGCTGCCTCACTGCCCAACAGACAGTGTTTTAGTACGAAGGCACCTTTTAAAGAAACTAAGGTACCATAACATCATGTCTAATGATCAAGAACAAATTCAGTTGAGCTTTAAAGATAACCAACCAAACATTTAATGACTGCAATGCCCTTTTCATAAACATTTGTGGCATATTTATTCTTTCAACCAAATGGATGCTGTCAAAACTTTGAAATGCTTTAGAGTCTATCCAACATACAAGTATGTACACCCTACATACTTACAAATAAAAATGAGAGCACCCTAAGTAAATAGATAAATTATCAACTTATTTATTCATTCATTCATTCATTTAAAGTTTTCTAAGCATATCTGGCATAGCCCCAACCTCTGCTAATCCCTGCAGTAATGACTGGGTCTTGCAAGGCGTGCCAAAAGCGTTCGAGTCTTTCAGATAATTTGGATAATTGCTGAGTCGTTGGCATTCAAGATTTGAGATTCTGTTTAAAGGGGGTGGTGGGGCATGCCTCATAGGAACAAGCTCTCAAAGTGCCTTTTCCTTTGATGTGTGTCTTGTAATGGAGTGTGTGTGTCTATAATTATCTCTCTGTTAGATTTTGCTGCGTCCATCGCATGACCCGATTCATTAGCAGGCGCGTGGACCACCCATATCAGCGGCTCGGAGTCTTTCATTACATCTTCAGAAGAGGTTTACTGGACGGTGACACAAATCCACAGACCAGGTGTGACCACGTTTTACATGATGTTACTTCTTTATGTAGCACAAGAAAGCAAATCAATGTGCATACATTCCCAAGAGGAAGAGAATAAACAGCACTGTGGTGCCATCCGCTCGAAAAATTCATAAGAAGTGTAAATTTATCCATAATGGATGAATTTGCCTGTTTACAAGGAAACGGTCATGTATTATAAAAAGATTAATTGAGGGCAAAACAAACTTGAAAGTGGTTTATCTACAGCTAAACTATCTGTCTCTCTATCAATGTATCTCTCTCTCTGTCTATCTGTTTATCTATCGGTCTGTCTATCTATCAATACATCTGTCTGTCTGGAATATATCGAATAAAACAGAAACATACACAATGTACTATCATGGATATTACATGCAAAAAAACTGTGTTTGACATTAAAGGTGATAAAAGCTATTTTTATAATGGAAGTACACTGGGCAAGACAATAAGACTAAAATACACACAAATTCAACTTGTGAGGGATAAAAAGACAAAGCAACTTATCAACAGCTCAAATAATGAATGTATGATCACTGAATAGTTCATGTCAGTGCAAAAATTGGAGTTTCACATTTCTGCTTTTGAAACTTCTGGAACAAGTGTTACTGAAACTGCAAATTTTATTTTTAATTAGGAGTGAGTTAACATTTTTTTCCTGTAGTGATCAACTTTGTGCCACAGATTCTATAGAGCTTGACTTGTAATGAACCTGAAGCATTTCTTTAAAGGAATATTTCACCCCCCCCCCCCCCCCCAAAAAAAAAAGGATTACATTAGTTGCTCACCAATGGATGGATCTTCTACAGTGATTGGGTGCCGTCAGAATGAGAGTCCAAACAGCTGATACAAACATCACAATAATCCACACCACTCCAGTTCATTAATGTCTTATAAAGTAAAAATCTGAGTTCCTCTTCAGGAACTCGAGCTGCGTCCAAGAACGCTAGGCGTTCCCCTAGCGTTCTTGGACGCAGCGTCTTGTTCCCTCGAGGAACTGGGGTTACATACGTAACCTAAGACGTTTTCTCAACTTGTCGTTTTAAGTTTATACAACAAAAATTTGAGAATCTCCCACAAAGCTAAGTTGAGAAAACTCAAAAATCTGCTGAAGCTAGTAAAAAAAAAATAGTTTTAAGTTCGGTCAACTTTTTTTTTTTTTTTTTTACAGTGTATGATTCATTCATTCTATAATGGACAACACTGGTTGTGCTGTAGATTTAAACTTTTAGATCAAAAATTTTTGGCGCCGCTGAAAAAATTCACTAATGCAGGAAATTTTGTGAATATTTTATGCACACACGAGAACCTCTAACGGAAGCGAAAATCACACGGTTGGTATTAAGAAAAAAGGTTCTTATTTCCCTATCTGTATTGACCGTTGATCCGGGGTTCAAGGATTGTGTATAGCATGGGTAAAAGGAGCAGAGACCAGGGCTGTGTGTCAGGAAGAGGCCCCAGAGAGAGAGCAGAGTTTGAAGTGAAAAGGAAATAGCCTCTTCTCGAATACCAGAACAGGAACTCATAACGTACAGGATAGTGCTGTAAGTGTGCTTTAGAGAGCTTACACTGACATTTTTACTACATTCAACTGACCTTGACACGTCTTCATCAGCTCATTTACATAAAAATACAAAGAGAAGAAAAGACATATGACAGATGACAGACTGTGATTTATTTATCCAAGTTGTTAAAATGATTTGTAATAATATTTCACAATATTACTGTTTTTACTGTATTTTTTATGTAATAACTACAGCCTTGGTGAGCATAAGAAACTTCTTTCAAAAACTTTAAAAAATCAAGTTGCACACATACTCTTTATGTGAGCTAAAATGTCTCCAGTGAGACTAAAAAGCATGCAGTATTTTACACAAGAATGTGGTACATTTTGTCATAATTTAGGATCAGCAAGCTTATGAGTTTATAGCATAAGTTAAAGTCCATTTTAACAAATGTAAATTTTTGGCAAATCGTTAAGGGAAACTTTATATCTTGATTTATAGTCCTAGACGATTTTCTGCTACAAGCACATTTCCTCTTTGAGGTCCAACAGTTAGTCAGTATTACTCATGACCACAAATTACAGGACATAGCTGTTCTTTGAACAAGAGACAGGTCTGATACCTCGTACACTTACATTTATTCATCTATCTCTCTCATTACGAAATGCATATATTTTGTAAATCGATTCTATGGAAATTTGCAAGCCTAAATTATGTAACCCACATCCAACAACAAACTAAATGCACCTTCAATGTTTAGTTTTAACCAGCCCAAGTTTGGAATAACGAACCCCAACTTATCATCCTCGTGGATTCACCTTTCAACCTTTAGCCCTGGAAAGCAAGAGCTTAAAAGATTTCAACCAGTGCTCTGATTTTAATTTGGAGTCTTTTGACCCTGTGGCTTTGTGCCCAATTGTATAAGCTGAAAAGGGTGGCCACTCTCTGTGCATCTCTCCAGCTTCCTGTTTGTCTTTGAGTCTGTCCTCTAAGCTGTCAGTACCCTACTGCAGTCTCTCTCCACAGGATCCATCTCTCTCTTGACCCTTCCTCTTTGTTGAGCCTGCAGGGATCTGGGTGATCTGATCCATAATCACAGCTTTCTGGCCCACATCTGGCATTCTTCCTCCCTCAAACCCCCCAGTCTTGATCTTTGATGGTTAAAACAAGCACTGCCAACATCCAGCAGACCCAGTTATTGGAGATGACCTCACAGGCAACAGTTCCTCACATGCAGAGGCTGTAAAATTTGCTGATGGTAGATTATTGTTTTGTGGTTGCTCTTATGTTAAGGACTGTTGTGACAGCGTCATGGCTTTGTGTCTAAGGAGATGCTTAGGAAAGAAAACACATGTGTGCTAATTACATTGTGACTGATCAGATGAGGAAAGCTGCGAAAGAAAGCGGCAGTCAAGGATAAAGAGAAAGAGAGAGTCTGTTTCTTATTCAACTGCTGAGTCAGATGCACCACACCCATGAAACAATGTTTCCATTGCATCTGGCTCACTAAGATATTGTAGTCGACGCGTTTATTTAAGAGAGTTTTTTATTCTGTAAACTGTGAGTAGAGACGGAAGGACGTTTATGGGAATAGTTCACACAAAAACGAAAATGTACTCACCCTTAGGCCATCCTAAGTTTGTTTCTTCATCAGAACAGATTTGGAGAAATTTAGCATTGCATCACTTGCTCATCAATGCATCCCATGCAGTGAATGGGTGCCGTCAGAACGAGAGTTCAAACAGTTGATAAAAACATCACAGTAATCCACACGACTCCAGTCTAGTAATGAACGTCCATCGAAGGGAAAAGCTCTGTTTGTAACAAACAAATCCATCATTAGAACATTAGAACAATTGCTATGAGTTCTCTATCCATAATAATTGCTTTCTCCAGTGAAAAAGTCATCTCTGAATCAAAAAAGAAATATGCACAGATCAAGCATGTTTACAAGCGAAAACAGTTCAAAACAGTTCTAAACAATTATGTTGGTAATTTTTTTTAAATGTGAAAGGACAAAAGGGGATGAACTTTTTCACTGATGGAGGTGTTATTATGGATTATAGACTAGAATTGTGGCCAGAAGTGATGTTTGAAAGTTAAAAAACGTCTTAGGTTACGTATGTAACCCCAGTTCCTCGAGGGAAGGCGTTCCCCTAGCGTTCTTGGACGCAGCGTCTCGTTCCTGAACTTAAAAATCTGCTGAAGCTGGTTGCCTTAAAATTTTAAGTTGGCTCAACTTTTTTTTTTACAGTGTATGAGCCGGTTCTTTTAATGAATCAAAAACATACAGACTACAGGGCTACTGGCATCCGAACATAAAGACTCATTGTCATTTTCAACCTGATCTCATTGCAATTCGTACATATTTTACGAGGTGGCTAATTAATCGTACTCATTTTACGAGTTCCCCAATTCGTATGAATTCGTAGGAATGACCTAACCCTACCCCTACCCCTAAACCTACCCGTCATTTAAAAAAATGGAATTGTTAAAAAGAATTAGACTCATTAAGTTCTATTGAGATTCTCATCCCTAATACAGAGTGTTAATAGGATTAAACCTTTTATCATTTACTACTCTACCTCTGATGTCATGCAGAAATTTCACAAATGTTTATTTCACCCTGTTCCCAAAAATATTCACTGAAGCATATCAGAGCCAAAGTTCCATTTCTAAAATTCATGGCCATATGTTGGAAATATTTGATATTCGGTTTCTGTCTATCACACCGCTGCTTGACAGATGTGGGCCAAACTGCTGTGCTTCAGAGAAGGAGGTGTTCCCTGTGCACCATGGGAATTCGGCGTACATTCAGGTGCCTAATGGGATATATGAGAATTTCAGTAGCTGCATGGCTAACTCTCCACTCGGCAACTAGCAGAGGAAGTCTTTTGTCTTAAAACTGTGCAATGAGGAACAATCATCCTGCAGCAGACAGAGAGGACGTGTTTGTCTTTAGCATACAAGGCCTTACTTTGTTTAAATGAAGCCGTCATTTCCTACAGAAGTTAGGGAAAATGGAGTGAAGGAAGTGAGGGAGGTGACTGACTTCCTGTTGTAGGGACACAACAACAGTACATGGCCCAATTACACTGAATTAAATTGCAGTAGTATAAAATGACCAAAGAACATTGGAAACCTTTGACCTGAAGAATTAGCTCATCCAAAAAATTATGTTGTTATTATTTATTGGTGACTATGAACTGCATTAAAGAAAATTTCCATAAATGATTCATTACTAAAATAGATTATTACAGGATTCACTAAAAGGCCTCCCATTGTATGATTTTCAACTTAGTTTAAGATTATTTTAATAACAGAATTAATATTAATTGTATTAATAATATATAATTTAAAGTAATTTTAAGCCATTCTGTAGCCCTCGATTAAAAAAATAGTGGTTTGGAAAGACAAGAGGTTTAGTCAAGTAACGTAAAGTACATTGAATTTAATGCAAGCAGTATAGGGTGGTCTTGTAAGTTCAAGGTTGCTGGCAAACAAACTGGAGACTTTATCTCAAGGTTGTGTCAGTGAACCAGAAGCTGTAGATGTGAAGTGTCTGTGGCCTTGAGAACAACATCTTACAATAAATGACTCCCTGTAATTTAATCATAAATCATTTCACATTCAAGTGTCTCTGAATGCACATTACCAGGCTGTTGCTGGCCTTAAGGTTGGAATTCACATGGCTTTTTAAATCTGATCTTAAAACACTAGGCATCTTACACTTACAGACTGTGAATGGTTACAGAGAAAAATTAGGCATAAATGGCTAAGGATCACACATTATCAGACTTTTTAGTTTATTCAAACACTGCTGACATAGAAACATGTGTCTCATTGCTAAGAGACACATGACAAAGGAAAACAAATATCAGCACAAAATATCAAACATGTTTGATATCCTCCGACTGGATGAAATCATATGCTGTGTCCCAAAAGCAGCTGCAGCAAGACAATAGACAATGTCATTATTTACCTCTAATCAGTTCAATGTTGGTTCAGTTCAATAACTGTGTAAAGTTCATATAAAAAGTTCAGCTGAAAGGTTCAATCTACCAAAGACAGTGTAGTTATTCAGCTCAAGTCAGTTTGATGTTGATTCCATTTAGTACAGTAAATTTATTTTAAGGTGTCTTTGTTACACATTGAAATGAAGTGACGTGTAGCCACTTTGTGCTCTGAATTTAACCCATCCAAGTGCACACACACAGCAGCAAGTAGTGAACAAACACCCACACACCATGAACACACACCCGGAGCAGTGGGCAGCCAATGCTGCAGCACCCAGTTGTGGGTTCAGTGCTTTGCTCAAGGGTCTCACCTCAGTCGTGGTATTGAAGGTGGAGAGAGCACTGATTATGCACTCTCCCCACTAACAATTCCTGCCGGACCTAAGACTCAAACCTGTGACCTTCAGATTACAAGTCCGAGTCTCTATCCATTAGGCCATGACTGCCGGTTTACTATTATAATAACAATAAATTATGCATAATTACATGCAAGTAACCCTAAGCCAAACCCTAATCCTAACCCTAACCATATAGTAAGTACATGTAGTTAATTAATACAGTATTACTCAATATTTAAATGTACAGTATAAGTAAATTAAAATAAAGTGTAACCAGCTTATCAATTATGAACAAACAGTTTTATCAAAACCTCTCTACTTAGCTGCTGGTCTTGCACATTCCCCATGCTTGCAGTTTTTAATGCTTTTAATTCATGTTTGTAGTTCCGAGCCAAATTCTCCTCCAAAGTGCAATGGGTTGTGGGCAATATTAGCCGTTAGCATGGAATGTGCATGGACCTGCACTTTGAATTTTTTCATTGAATTTTGGAGATAGTACCCATGTACTTTTGGAATACTCTTTTCAGCATACTACAATTTTGAACACATTATTTCTAGTTTTGAATTCTACTTAGGATGGATAGTATGTGAATTGGGATGCAGCAAAAGTCAGAAACTAAAAAAAATAAATAAATCAGTGCCCACCATACACAACGTGTTTTTCTGTAAAAATCTGTCAACTCTGACTACCCAAAATCTGCAGACTGGCTCTGACTTTTGGCAACTGGAGTTGACTTGTCCAGACTGCAAATCAGAGCTAAAATCTGGGCAAAAATCATGTAGTGTATTCTAGCTTTTAGTATTTATTTCCAAAAGAGTTCAATAGCCAACAGTGTTGTCACCGCAAGCCATCAGATTTAAGGAACAACTGGATTCTTCAGAATAAGACAAAATGTATGAACTAAATTAGCCAAATAAATGAACACAAACATATATACATTTTTTTTAATAGAAACAGTGGCAGTAACAGTAATCTGCTGAATTTTCTACAGGCTCAGATTTCGTGTGGGCCTGGCAAGAGGCCTGTCTGCTGGAGAAATGATCCTTGTAAAGTAATCAGTGAGCTGACTGACTGTGTCCCATGGGTTGTATTTTGGAAGCTGTCTTGCCTTCTTTCAATGAGAGAAGAGCGCTGACTGATTTTCATTGTGCAATGTATCACATCCACCCAGAGGACTGAAAACCACGTTTTCTACACATTCAAGTGTGTAGCTCTTTATTACCAAACTAACTCACAAGAAGAGGCCCTGTGATGAAGTTTTGCTGGAGTTTTTCTGCATGGAGTGTGGCAGCTGTGCTGAGGATGAGCATGACTGGCAGCAGTGCCCCAGCGCTGTGTACCCAGAATCCTCAGCCTCTGCAACAGCTGTTCCAGCCACAGGCAAAGAGATGGAGTCAGGACCGAAGAAACAAGGAGGGGCTGCTTCCACCCCTGGAGAGAGCGAACAAGAGAGACGGATACCTTAATTGTCTATGTGTGTATAAAGATGCCTGAACAGCATTAAACACTTTAAAAAGTCACATTTAATATCTCACAAAATATCAAACTAAGAATCATCTTCAAACAAAAGATGCAAGACATTGTTTGCAATGAAAACCAGCTGGTGTCAAGCAGATGTTTAGTAGATGTATGACATCAGTTCTCTTTCAGTTTACTCAGTATAATAACCAGGTGTATTTCAACACATTAATTGCAAGTATATGTTTAATAAAGAGTCTAAATTTTCACCTTTATTTAAAACTGCATATTTATTACTATTTATTTAGATACTTCCAATCATTAAACGATTTTGTTTAAAAATGAAATTATATATATATATATATATATATATATATATATATATATATATATATATATATATATATATATATATATATATACGGTAAAAGTTTACATGTCTCCCAAAAGCACTTAATAATACAAAATAATGCTTTACAACGTGAAGAGCCAACCAGAATTATATACTTATTTATGCCGTGAGACATTTTTATACCGAATAGTATAAAAATAATAATTAAACATAATAATTCATAAAGCTTTGTCAGTGCTAAGTCATATTACCATGTCAATAAATCTTCTAGAATCAGAATCCAGATACAGATTTTAACCAGATCTAAATATAAATCAGATTCCAAATCTAAAATGAAAAGGTATCTTGAATCTTTATCGGAATCCACATTCATTTCCAAATCTAAATCTAAATCTACATTCAAATGAATTTGAATTCAAATCAAAATCTGTGACAGATTTACAGCTCTCTTATTGTTTTAAAAGAAATAAATAGCACTAAATTGGTGGAAAATCAATGCCTACATATATTTGAAAAGGCCACTCCTTTTTACAACAGAACATGCTTAACTCCCAACTTCCTCAGAGGGCAAAAAAAGGAGATCTTGAGTCATTTTGAGAGCTCATTCATGACATCATCGAAGTCTTGCATCCTCTTTTCCATGTAAAACACCATAAAATAGCTGCATATTTATCCTCTTGTTGCCCTGATACATTTTCTCACATCATCAGCGATTCAAAAACACTTCCATTTTTTATTTTGTCCACCCACATTGTGACCAAGTTAAACAAAAACCCATTTTAAACATGTTATGTTGATACAGCTGGAAGCATGTTAGTGTGTGAGCTTCAAGAGTTCTGTACTATCTTTATGAATATATGTGTAAGAACTACACTAATTATTATCCTAATTAGACACTGTATGGATAGTAGGTGAGACTATATTGTGATGTGATCCTATTTTTCTGCCAGTTTTCAGTTAAATGCTTCATTTACATAGTAGTCTGAGAAACAAGTTGGCTATTGGGATGCTGTCTGTTGGTAATGTGTTGTAAATTACATATTCACACTCAGTAGAGTACAGTGGCTTTATTAATGTGCTAAAGAATGCAGACAGACAGGGTAGCGTGAACCAGTGGGAGTAAAAATTGGCACATGATCCCATTAATGTAGCCCTTTAGTGTAACAGTCTGGCCCTCATGGAAAAAAGGGGAATGATTTCTATTCATAAGAGTGATGTCTTTCTCAGATAATGGCAAAGATCTATATTTATGTTACAGTGTTTGTATCTTTTATGCAGTAAGTCTTCAAATGTGAACAGTAGATCCACATGTTGGAAATTAAAAAAAAAAAAAAAAAAAAACTTTTACATTTTGTGCAACGGAATTGTTTTATTGGTGTTGAAGGTTCTTCATGGAAACATAGATGGCAATAAAGAACTTTTATTTTTAAGAGTGTATTAGGAAAGGTCCAGTAAAATGTGGTATTGAATCAACTCTGCCAGTTCACAATTAGATACAATATACAATAAGCTACAGATACAATAAGCACTCCTTTAAATAAACTTTTTAAAATCATTCTCAACATGTTTCAAAGTTCTCCACCAGCATAACGGTAACCTCACAAAGCCACTACAATGGAAACGCTTCTACATCCTAAAATAACAGAACATTAAACACTAACAAGCTTCTCCCTTTTCATCTTGTCCAAGAACACATACAAAAACACTTAATTTCAAAATGTACTCTCCCTATCTGCTCTCGTGCAAAGCATGATGGGAATTAGAAATACCATGCCCAGGGTTTGATAATTCCAACATATTGGGTAAATGTTACAAATTTAAATGGATTTGAATTGAATTGAATTTTATTTTATTTTGTTTATTAAAAGAGCATACAAAAACCTTAGTATATTGAAGAAAGAGTTACAAAACAGAAAGGAAAGGATGATCAGAAAATAAGGAATATGGTTTAAGAACAACAAATGTATAGAAGCACCATTCTATAAGGTTTTTTTTTTTTCAGTGTAATATAGAAAACACTATTTGTCACTATTTTGTGAGTGCTTAATCCACGTACACTGAACAGAGTTTGATTATTTGTATTCTACACCACCATCGAGGTGAATGGGAAATCTAACAGTTAGCAATATCCTTTGTCATGTTGTCATTGTATAACGTGTACATGGCCAAAGTCAGAAAGGCAGTATGGGTCACAAGGCTATATACAACACGCCTCATTTATAATCAACTCTGCCTGCAGCACTGAAGGGAAAGAGAGAGGATCTGGAACAGGAAATAAGTGGACGCATAGCTCATTTAACACTCCTTCCTCTCCACCGCGCTTTAGTGAAATGGTATATCACAGGAAGGAGCGGGACATACCCCTGAGTGCTGGGCAGAGCTTGGGCAGGGCTGGGCTTGGGGTGGGCCGTCTGCCAGCTCATAAACATGATTAGAAGCCATTTATATTTGGCCGGTTGTCATCTCTGCAAATAATCTCACTGCCATACAAAAGACTTAAGAAGCAGGCCTACATCGTACATCATAGATGTTCATGATATAAATGGAAGCTTTAATTGTATTCCAAATTCTCTCTTCCGGTTGGAGACGGCTGGTTCCCATGCTTTTTATTTCATGCTTGCATGCTCCGCAGTATATTTTCCCACCAGTTATTAAAAACTCCTTCTATTCAGAATGTTGTCTTATTTACCATCCGCTTCTTTTTGATGCAGTTTAAATGATGTTGGATTTGGACTAAATAGACTCATATCTGGATTGTTTCCAATGTGGTTCTAATGTGATACTGCATTATGTGGCAGTTTAATTTTAATGTACTAAAACCGGATCAGACTGGTTAAGAGACAGACGTTCAGACTGTAAATTCTCTGTTTCTCTGTGTCAGTGATTGACAGCTTATGGGCTCTTTAAAATGTGCTTATTGATGCTGACGCACATCTGTGTTTTTAACATATAATGACACAGACAAGCTTCCATGTGCATCATGCTACTGAACACGGGTATTAATTAACGTGAATCCTGCATATATTTTATGTAATCTTTATGTAATGCATCATATATACATTATATATACTGTATAGGACAACAGGGGATAGACTTTTTCATTGCAGGAAGCATTATTATGGATTATGGACTCGTATCTTGGCTAGAAGCAATGGTTTGAAGTTAAAAACATCCTAATTATGGATTTGCTTATTGCAAACACACAGCTTTTTACTTCACAAGACATTTATTGATCAACTGGAGTCGCGTGGATTACTTGTGGATTGATGTTTTTATCAGCTGTTTGGACTCTCATTCTGACGGCACCCATTCACTGTAGAGGATCCATTGGTAAGCAAGTGATCTAAGGCTTAATTTCTCCAAATCTGTTCAGATGAAGAAACAAACTCACCCACATCATGGAAGGGAGAGTGGATTTATAGCAAATTTTCATTTTTCAGTAAACTTTACCATAAACGTGGTTACAACTGTAAATATGCATAATGCATAACATTTGCAGGCAAGTCGCATGCATGTGAATGTCTCAGTCTAATTGGGTGTTTAACAGTGTACATAACGGCATATTCTAGCCTTGAGTGTTGAGGCAAACAGTATGCTTATGGGAGGTGCGTGTGAGCATGTGTAGGCCTACATGCACATGTGTTTATGTGTGCATGTGCATTTGTGTGCATTCACGGAGGACGCAGTGCAGCTGTTAGCTCGCTGACGCTGGAGGATCTGGGCTCTGGCCTCTGGAGGAGGGAAGTAGAGCATTAAAGCTGATGTGACGTGTTCGCCTCTCCCAGGCAGAGTGGTTCCAGCGGGGGCTGCCAGGTGGGAGCAGGGCTGCTGACTTCATGAGCTTTGTGCTGAAGAGCCACTGTCTTCTGAACCTGAATCTCAACCAGCTGCAGCCATGCCGAACACAGTGCCACCACCATATCCTCTTCTGCTGCACAATACACTCACACATCAGCCAAGCGTGAACACACACACATCAGTAATTATTCCAAAACAATGGCATATGCATACATTCAAGTTAATAGTGTCACTGATTTACTACTGAAATGAATAAAACTATGATTTACTATAGTTGTTATTTATATTTTGAATTCGTTTTCATTTTTATATCTTCTGTTTTTATTTGTAGTTACATTTTAGTAAGTCTTTTTTCTTTTTTATATGTCTGTAGGTTTTATTATTATTATTATTATTATTATTTATTTATTTTCAAAAATGTAAAAAAATAAATAAATAAATAAAAAATAAAAAGCTTAAGAAAATTGAGAATTGTTGCCTTGGCCACAACAGCTGAAATAAAAGAAGTTTAAGAAAGATTTTTGTTATTTTATTTCAGTTAACATTTATTTAATAATAAAAAAAAGATTTACTTTTAGCTAAGGATAACCCTGTTTCAAATCTCCATTATGAACAGTATTTTAGTATCACTGATACACTATAGTTTTTAGCAATATTTTAAATTAGTTTTCAGTTTTATATTTTCTGTTTTTATTTTTAGTTTAGTAAATATTTTAGTAATTTTGTTGAGTTCTTTCATTTCTTAAACTAAGCTGTTGAGTTTTTATATACTTTATTTTCTTATTTTATTTTTATATACTTAAGTTTCTTTCAGACTAGACTTAAGCCTTGTCTGTGAAACCGGGGGATAGTTAACTATAATAACCCTGATTTGAGTCTGAAATCATTTATATTTAACGATCCAATCAACTGATTCGTTGAAAAAAAAAAAATGGAATTCAGAAATGAAAAGTTAGGCTGCAATCTAGACAAATTTGAAGCTCAAATATACGTTTTTTTATTTAATACTCATCAGTAAAGCCGGTATAGCGTTTATAATCGCAGATGAATTGCATTCGATTATGAACGCGATATTGCGTAGCTTGTTAGTGAACTACGGCTCTGTGCAGTAAATGGCGCTCCATTTGAAAGCAGGTGATGAACATTTACTACTAATCACTAAACTACTGACGAGACACGCATGACAATCGCATGCGATTAATCGTGCAGCCCTAGCTACATAATTCCTATTCTTCTTTGTGTTATTTAATATTTTAGATTTTCTGTTAATCTAAAATGAGGAGAACTGTAACAATAAAGGATAAGATGTTTATAGCTGCACATGCACTGTATAACAGCATGACATCTTGAGATTTTCATCTACATCTATTGTTCTTCTTTTAATACATTTCAGACGACTTCCCTACAGATCACACTAGTTTCAGATCAGCTTCCAACTCTATTGTGTGTGCTACACAAAGAGATGATGTTTGTGACAGGGTGTGTTCATTACAGATATGTCAGAAGTTTTCATGCAACTCTTCTCTCTTCTGCTTTTCTGACTTTCCTTTCCTTCTGCAGTGTGTACTGTAAGGTTGTGCTGGACCGCCTAATAAGGCGGGATAGTGAGAGAACAAGGGTCAGAGCGTTTTCCCACGTTTGCCTACAGAGTGAACAGTAAACTGGCTCAACTGAAGAAACCGGACATCCAACATTATACTGTAACACCTCATTACCAACATCAACATGATTAGTCAAACCGTTCCTGATCAAGGGTGCAAATACCATTTAAATGTTTGGGGCCAAGGCAATTTTTTAATCATGCACATCAAGTCTTTTGTTGTTGTTTTCTATTGAATCTGAAGATTCAAGATTCAGCCAATTTTCCAGTCTTCAGTGGCACATGATTCTTCAGAATTTATTCTAATATTCTGATTCTAATATTCCTAAATCATTTCTCATTATTAACATCAGTGTTGAAAACAGTGTTGGAACCTTTTTTTCAGGATTCTTTGATGAATAGAAAGAACAGCGTTTAAAAAAATTAAAAACACATTTTTGTAACCTGAAGGTTTATATTGTCACTTTCAAATAGTTTAACACATCCTTGCTGAATAAAAGCATTACTTTCTTTAAAAAATCATTCTGACCCCCAAACTACACACTTTTGTTTAATTAAACAATCAATTTTGATACAGTATTTGTTTTTAATTGACGTCTAGTGTAAAATCTGGGCTCAACATATATATATATATATATATATATATATATATATATATATATATATATATATATATATATATATTTTTTTTTTTTTTTTTTTTTTTTTTCTTTTTTTTTTTTTTTTTACAGACTGTCAACAGCTGTCAAACAGTGTAGGAACAAGTATAGGCATAACAAGTGCTTTGACTATGGCTCATCTACAGAATTTAAAATTGATCAGTTCCATTATAAATAATAATTTACTTTACATTTGTGCAGATGATTATGCATTACTTTGATACTGCATGCAGCAAAGCATACTGGATAGCAACCAAGTCAAGTTTTTTCTCAGCAATCTGCACTTGCTCAGTTTTATGCCTCCAATGACGCTGCTGGGGCCAGTGCTGGGTCAATACTTAGAGATGAAAACCTGCGCTACAACAAGGAGAGACAAGGCAAGACCACAGCAGGGAGCTGCAAACTCCTGCTCTGTTGGAGTGTGAGTTTATCCACACATACGCTAGCATACACCCACACACACACACCACTCAGGCCCTTTCTGCATGATGTCCCATTCTGCTGAGGTGTGAAACTCACATCATACTTTTGTCTTTATTCTAACACATTTTATTTTTACGCTTTTGTTCCGAGCTGTTTTGAAATTTTTGTTATCATGCTGTTCCAACTCTGTATTATTTTCTTTCTTCCTTGAAATACAAAATGAAACGTTTTTCAGCAAATTGGATGGTAATTTGTAGTCTAAAAGCAAAAACGCACCATAAAATTGTCATAAAGGTAGTCCACACAACTCATTCCAAGTCTTCTGAAGTCATACATTATAGCTTTGTGAAATAAATTTCCATATATTTCTTATGTGTTTGGAATCTTATGGAACCTTGTTTCTGCAACAGAAGAAAGGTCAATTCAAATTGTGAGATTAAAAGTCATATAATTACCTTTTTTATTTTTACTCAGAATTCTAAGAAAACAATTTTATATGTCACAAATCAGATGCATTTCTCACAATTCTGGGAATTCTCATAATTGTGAAATAAGTCTGGATTGTGATATGCAAACTCAAAATTGAGAGAAAAAAAAATTGTGCAATTACCTTATAATTTTTAAAACATGGCAGAAACAATTTTTCATATTATAGGCATTGCAATGGCTTTGAACACGGCTCATCTAATGAGAATTTAGAGTCAGATTAATCAGTTATATAATAAATAATAGGAACTTTCTTTACATTTGTGGAATAGTGAATGTTAGCATGCAATTTGCATTACTATAGTAGAGTGACATGGTCATGTTTGGAAACTGTCCGATCAAGATTCATACTGCCAAAGAAAAAAACAAATTTAAAAGTTTAAAAAGTCCATACAATTTGTGCACAATATTCTGAAGTTATACATTAGCTTCGTCTGAGGAACATGCAATTGCAAATAACATTCAGGAAATACAGTAGAGATGATCAATGAACACTTTAAATCTCAGTCCGTTCCTCACATAAAGCTATCATACAGCTTCAGAAGACTTGAAATGCTGAAATGTGCTACGTTTATGGTGCTTTTTGGATCTTGGCAGTATAAATAATCATCCATCTTCCTTGTATGGAAAGAGCAGTTTCAACATTCAGCCTAAGACTTGCTTTTATGGATGACTAAACAATGAGCAATTTTACCTTTTTGGGTGAACTATTACTTTGAATTCACAACATTCCAATGGGAGACACTGACCATTGCACCAGTGACTGATGCGTCTGTACATATCGCTTTGTTTATTTGGAGGCTGAGGAGTAATTCATTCCCTACTTCGATTTGTCACGGGGTTATAAATGCACTTCTTCTGAAATGACAGCAATA
Organism: Acrossocheilus fasciatus; assembly: GCA_036784905.1. Classification (NCBI taxonomy): domain Eukaryota; kingdom Metazoa; phylum Chordata; class Actinopteri; order Cypriniformes; family Cyprinidae; genus Acrossocheilus; species Acrossocheilus fasciatus. Next base: position 30,584,370 of record CM071946.1, on the reverse strand, counting down.
ACATAAACAAATGAGGGGTCCTGAGGCAAGGCACTGAGACATGGCAGTACAGCGCACACCCAGGTCGGCCCCAGCTGTTCTCGGGAGGAGCCGGAGGAGGAGAAAAGAGTAGGAGAAAAGAAGGAGGGGGAAACGACGGAGGAACATATGGAATGTGCTGCCGACCGCTGTGTCCCTCAGAAAAGCCGCGAGCCATCACTGTTCCGACAGCTGGAGGTCATTAGCCCGAGGGCCCAGTGCTACACACCACTACACGCACATAAAACACACTATCTGAAGTATGCACTGACAAAGAGGTATGCTGTAGTATGTGAAGGGAAAGAATGAGATAGAGACAGTGGCTGGAATACGTCTACTTGGCTGACTACACTGCCGTTCCCCTGCTGTTTTAATGGAAGGCTGTAAATATCTGGAATAGTTTTAGAAAGCCGTGGCAAACAGGGGTTAAGGAACTAGTTTGGCTCATGAATATTAATTAGGTGATGTAACATTTAGCATAATAGTGCTAACACAAGCGCATTCATTCTGGTTATTGTTGATGTATCCAGTTGAAAGAGTTCTAGTCATTCTGAGAGTAGCCAGTAAAAAGAAAGCTACAATTTTTGTCTTTGCATTTTGGCCAAGCAAAATGAAATATTATTTTCTATTTCCATAAAATGTTCTATTTTTATAAAATTATATATACATTATAATATATAACAGTTTAATATAGTTCATTTTAATATATAATAAATCATAAATACATCTACTATTGTGTTTGCACAGTATATACATACATATATATATAATGAAAATATATAATGAATAAAATGTGTATGTATGTGTGTGTGTGTGGGGGGGGGTTATTTCTTCAATTTATTATATATGTGTTTAGACAGATAGAAAGATAGATTGTGATGTAGTAAATGCTGGTAAATGTATTTAATAGAAGTATTTTTTTAAATATTTTAATATTGTTTTAGAAAAATTATATTTTAAACATTTGATTTGCCCTACATGCAAATATATAATAGTTTAATAGTTTATATAAAACTATAATAAAAAATAATATAATGTAAAAATGTAATAAATAAGAATAAAAAATACAGTATATATATATATATATATATATATATATATATATGCATGTCTTACACACACACACACACACACACACACACACACACACACACACACACACACACACATCCCATAGGCGTAATGGTTTTTATACTGTATAAACTGTATGTGCTATTGCCCTACACCAACCCTACACCTAACCCTACCCCTTACAGGAAACTTTGTGCTATTTCAGATTTTCAATACACTCCATTCTGTGTGATTTATACGCGTTTTAAAAAGTGGGGACATGGGGTAATGTCCTGAAACGTCACCTTCTCCTTGTAATAGCTATGTCATACCCTTGTCATTATACAAATTTAGGTCCTCATTTGTCACAAAAACGCGCGCACACACACATACATATACATATCACAAAAACAAACATGTGTGTGTGTGTGTGTGTGTGTGTATATATATTAATGTTCCGAATTATGCAGCCAAAAAAAAAAAAAAACTGGTGACAGATTTCATAGCTAATTTGAACTTGATTCTCATTTAAAGTGATTTTATCATACTAAAAGGAAAAATTCATTTACATAATTTAGGCCTAAATCATTTATCATTTTTAGATAATTTAGTCAAAATCAGCAAATGAGGACAATGAGGCTTTAAAGGGCATCTATTATGCCCCTTTTTACAAGATGTAATATTGGTCTTGGGTGTCCCCAGAATGTGTCTGTGAAGTTTCAGCCCAAAATACCCGACAGATCATTTATTATAACAGCTGGAAAATGTCATTTTTGGGGTGTGTCTAAAAAAGAGCTGTTTTGGAGTGTATTGCTTTAAATGCAAATGAGCTGCATATTCCTACCCCGTCTCCAGAAGAGGGTGTCGTGTATACGTCTCTCTGCATTGCATATCTTCAGCAATAAACAGCCGGTAGAAGCAACATAACTGAGAGCGAGCAAACTGGTGTTTACCCGTACATATGGGAAGCCAAATGCGCTGAAAGTGGGACGAAACCTGTCATCAGTGCGGTCACACTTTATATTAGGTGGCCTTAATTACTATGTACTTACATCAAAAGATAAGTACAATGTAATTATTGTGTTCATATTGTATTGCAAAACACTTTTGCTGCTATTGAGGTGGGATATGGGTAAGGTTAGGGACAGGTTTGGTGGTGTGGGTATGTTTAAGGGTGGGTTAAGGTGTGAGGGATGGGTCAACGGTGTAATTCTAAATGTAATTACAGAAATTAATTACATAAGTAATTACATAAATGTATTATTAACAATATAAGTACAATGTAAGAACATGTATGTACGCAATAAGTGCATTGTATCAAATGATTCATTTAAATGCAATTACATAGTAGTTAAGGCCACCTAATATAAAGTGGCAGCTGCGCGACTGCACTACCGAATGAGTCTCGCGCTACAAACGCCGCAAACTAATCTCCTAAAATGAAAGTAATCCACAGCGTTCTCAGCAGCTCAGATGTTGGGAGAAAATTAAGACTCTTATGTTCAGTCTTACATCCAAACACAGAGCATCGGGTTGGCTTGCTAGACTTTGCTGACGTTACAGCTGCTCGAGCGTGGAGAAAATGGAGGACAGCGTACAGCTGCTGAGGGTGGAAACTATAGCAATGCAGGGCTGTCAATCAACCCCCTTGGCCCGGCCGTCTGAAATGTGACATCACATTGCAAGAGAATCAAAACGGCAGGCCTAGTGAGACTGAATTGGTTTAAAGGGGATTAAAAAATGAGGATTGGGTGGATTTTTATCATTGTAGAGTGGTTGTGTTCACACACTGCCAACACACATTTATGTCCAAACACCATGTAAAAGTGGATTTTGCATAATAGGTGCCCTTTAACACACGGTCAAGTCAAAACTCAAAGCTCATGTAACTATCATCTGTCAGACTTCACACAAATCTTTTGCACAAGCAGGGGATTCATAGAGCTGTAATGGGATATCATGCATGTCCTGACTCAAAGAAGGGTCTTTTCACTCCTAATTACTTCTCTTTCACATGCCATATGATCAAACAGGCAAGGGTCTGCTCCCTGTTTAGGAGGCTGTGGTCGATAGCCTCCAGCTTTGAAATAGAGGAAATGCAAACCATGCCCACCTCCTCCTTCAGTGCCCACCGAGGTCACCCAGCAGGGGAACGGTCTGATCGGGGCCCACAGCTTGAATCTCAAACAAAACTGTGGATACACAAACAACATCAACCTTTCTGAGATGCAAATGTTCCTAAAAAAAAGCTGTTACAATTTAGAACATAGACAGCTGCAATGCAAACTACACAGGCCCAACAATATGCAAAATTAATAACAGGACATAGAAAAAAAATTATTGTTTACAAATGACTTTTGAATTTTAATGTTTTTGTGCCCTTGCTTTTTTCATAATGCTTATGGCCAATCCACGACAGTAATTAAAAAAAATATTAATTCATTAATTAAAAACTAGATAGATAGATAGATAGATAGATAGATAGATAGATAGATAGATAGATAGATAGATAGATAGATAGATAGATAGATAGATAGATAGATAGATAGATAGATAGATAGATAGATAGATAGATAGATAGATAGATAGATAGATAGATAGTCCTGAAAAAATACATGATAATTAAAATTAATAGTATCAAAATAATTGTATTATTATATTTATTATTCTAAAAATAATTGCTTTGTATTATATAGTATTGTTATTTTTATTATTATTTAGTGGCACAATAAGCACAATAAGCAAAACATGCAAAGTGATCAACACAACAATTAGTATACACACACACACACACACACACACACACACACACACACACACACACACACACACACACACACACACACACACACACACACACACAAATAGCAGTTTCAGTCAAAAGGCCTTACAAACTACCTTCAGTGCATTGGTTTAAGTTAATAGGCCTATTTATTTTTCTGTCCAAACTATGGATGCTTATGCCATGGTCTGTCTGAATACTGGATTCTGATTGGCTGGCAGGTGTTGATTAAATTCGTTGAACTGCACAGGTAGTCCCAGGTCAGTTTAATCACGTTCTATATTAATGTGCTTACATTGTAAACATTGGTAACCATAGTAACATACAGTTACAGTTATATTGCAGCGCAAATATTATTAACATCTTTAATATGTGAATGCTGGGAACTGACCATGGCATAAACGGGATAATCAACGGCTAGCTGTGCATTAAAAGATCTGAATGCACTTTGCCCTCCACGTAGTGCATTCAAATCGTTTAATGCACAGCTAGCCGTTGATTATCCCTTACATATACAGTTCGTTAGCACTGTTATTCTCCTGCTATCCAAGATCAGATTTGTCCTATGACCCTCCACCGTCACAGAACAATCTTTCAGTTTGAAGATCTAAGTTTTATGCAAAGAACTTTGAGCAGTTTAAATGAGGCAGCAAGCACTGTAATTTCATGTTGTGTTGACAGCATGGCTTGAAGGCAAGCTTATCTCCATGCAGAAGGAGCCACATCTGAGCCCACGATGGAGTTCCAGACCCAAAACGGGGCATAATCCGGCTCCACGGGGAGCCTCAGCAGGACTGATTCACTTAACATTTACTTCCATTCAAATGAGGCCTACAGCCACAGCTTCAGGAGACGGCGTCATTAAGAGCGACTCCCTTAAATATAAGAAGTGTACGGCGAGTATTGTTGCAGGTGCAGCAAAACAGGATGAAACCGGCAGAAAGGGCAAAAGCCATACTGAGTTCGCACTGACTTTGCCTCAACGCGAGGTGTGAAATGAGGTCTTCAGGTCTGACCCCCTCATTCCTCCTTGGGCCTGGAATAATAATCATAAAAAAAAGGAAAAATGCAGCCAAAAGCAGCAGCCCTGACAACGACGCTCTATTATCCTGTCTGTTTGTTATACAAATGTACCACAGGGACGTAACAAAACAATGCTAACCTGTACCCACAGCGTTTCCCACTGTCAGCGGCCCTAAAGTAAGAGTAATCTAAATGAAATACCCCTGTGTGGATGAGTAGCAACGGCTCATTTATCACCGCGATCAAAAAGCAGGATGGCTGGCGCTGTCAGGGCCGCGCCACTGTACCGCCTGCTCCGTAATGACGGCAATAATGTGTTTACTTTGTGAGGAGAGCACGTGAGGGCACGAGTTTATTAATGTGCACTCAGGTGAGAGATCGATGAGTAAGAGAAATACAAAAGAAGCACGGTCAGGCTGACGCTAAAATAAAGGAGACCGTTTCTAATTCATCAAACGCAAAGATGAGTAGGCGGAAGGACGTTCCGTTTGTGTGTGTGTGTGTGTGTGTGTGTGTGTGTGTGTGTGTGTGTGTGTGTGTGTGTGTGTGTGTGTGTGTGTGTGTGTGTGTGAGTGTGTGACTTGAACCTTCTGTGCTAATTGGTCCCGTGCAAAAGCGCAGCTGGGGAACGTCTTCCAAAAACAATGTGTGTGGAAGTCATAAGACTGGTACAGCAGGACACACCAGCGGTTCCCAGGGACAATGCTAAATCAGGCCTCTGCACACATTAGAAGGAAGTAGATCTCTTGTTTGGGACAAATCTTGTCCTCCCACACTCTAATATGAGACTCCCGCTGTATTTAGACTTAATTAAATGACTTTGCCACATTTACATAGCATTAAAATATCTCCAGAAGCTATGTTTGGGTAAAAAAGTAAGTCAGCAAAACAAAACAAGCATCTTTGTTTTAATATATCATCATCCCTTCGGCTTAAGAGATCACATCTGAAATGCATGGAAGGTTTTGTGGTTTTGCACGTTGCTACGCCCAATTATTTTGTTTGTATATATAAATAAATCTTGCAGAAACCGCTCAAGTATTAAGGGTTAAAACATCTGCTGATGGGTAGAAGTGAGAATTTACAACCATATCCGAAAACAACGCAGCCACAATTAAATATTAAACATTAGCGCCACAAATCCCATGATTTAATAGTGAGAATTATTAAATATATAGACTATTATGTAACAAAAGACCAAGCACGAAATGGCAGATTTAACACATCAAATGTGATTTTTTTTAACAGAATCCAACATTTAAAATCAATTAAAGTCAACAACAAAGTTTGAAATAAAATTAAAATTATATTCACTTAATTATGGGAAGTTTTCAGTTACTAATCAGTTTTAATAATACTTCCCTGTTTCCTATATTTCTTCCCCCATTGCAAAGATTTGTAAAAGTTTTTACAACATTTACAACTCTGTTTTTTATAATGGCCATTATTATTGTTGTTGTTATTATCATTACTGAATATTTGTATTCTTTTTATTTTAATTTTAACTGGTAGGAAAAACGAGGTTTAAATAAAAACAAATGTTTAAATAATATGAAAACCAAGGTTTTAATCTTTATTTAGTCAAACTTTATGTAAAATCGATGGAAAATAACTCATGTAATATTTATGGCCTTGTGAAGATGATAAGCATTTCCTAAAGTTTTGCTAAAAAAAAGAAGAAAATATGTATATGAGATTTATTTTGAGTGTAAAGTTAAACCTGGTGAAAGAATGGTAACAACACCCACACATTTTCTGATAAACAACTGAATTTATGATCTTAAGCAAGTTCTTAACCTTTAATTTGAGCACAAGCATATGGTACATTTAATGTTATTTAGCTTGTTTGGATTCAGAAGGTAGGCTGTGCAATCTTAATAGTGATAAATTCCCTTGGGAGATGGAGCTGGATGTTTGAGGATTTCTAAAAGGAGCTGTGTGTTTTACCAGAGTATACATAAGCAGGCTCATATTACTGCAAAAAGATGCATCAGACGCTAATATAAACATGACTCAGGGCAGGCCGCTCCTGAGAGAGCTGTCCCACAGATGCAAGACGTGCCTTCTCCTGCTGTGAACGTGGATGGGAATTTGTCCATATGAAGTAAGGCTGGAAATATGCATGTTCATGACTCTGGACAGCGTAAGATCACACATTCATAACATACATGCTGGGAAAAACTCCTTGTGCGACTCTAAAAACAACAACAACAAATCTAAACACGACTTGAAGATTACATCGTAATCACTCATTTCTTTTTTAATAAGTTTATAGAAACTCTTTACTATGCCTGAAATGTGTGTTTTCTTTACTGAGAGAATTTGTAGACATTTATGTGATGGTCCCAGAAAGATGGGACACTCACTTCCTGTCTGTTTCCACCCACTTACAGCTTAAATTTCTCACCAAACCCACCCTTACTCCATGAAACCCCCCGACTCTTTTCCTAATGAAAGTATCTGAAGAAAAGATCTGTCTGTGAAGGGAAAGACAAGCTAAATTATAAATAATCATTTGGATCACAATGCAAAAATGCAACAAAACAATGTTTCATGTTATTACATTCTTCTACATGGGCCAAAAATCTAATGATATGATATGATATGATATGATATGATATGATATGATATGATATGATATGATATGATATGATATGATATGATATGATATGATATGATATGATATGATATGATATGATATGATATGATATGATATGATATGATATGATATGATGATAATATAATATAATATAATATAATATAATATAATATAATATAATATAATATAATATAATATAATATAATATAATATAATATAATATAATATAATATAATAGGTATTGTACATTTAATTTGTTCTTCTACCATGGGCCAAAAATCTAATATAATTATAAAATAATATAATATAATATAATATAATATAATATAATATAATATAATATAATATAATATAATATAATTAATATAATATATCATATAATATATCATATCATATCATAATTTCAAAATATATTTCTTGTAGGTATTGTGCATTTTATATATATATATATATATATATATATATATATATATATATATATATATATATATATATATATATATATATATATATATATATATATATATATATATATATATATATATATATATATATATATATATATATATATATATGTACTTATAGATAAATAATACGATAATAGATAATATGATTTGATCCAAAAAATATATCTTGAATTATGTTTATTTTTTACAACCTCATTTGCAAAATGAGAATAACAGGTTTTAATATTTCATGTAATTTTAAAGCATCTTATTTCAACAAACATTTTTTTCACTGAAAACAAAAAAGATAAAAACACGGAGTAAATTTATTTATTTATCACGGTAAATAAATATTAATATTTATTATTTATATTATCATATTCATTATTTCTTTTTCAATAAAGAAATAATCCAAATCTTTCCTTTGTTGTCTAGAAAAGAGCAGCTTGTTCATTTGGTCTGAAGTCTCCTTTTGTGTCCTACAGAAGAAGGATAATCATCTGGGGTGGAACATCATGAGGTTGAGTGAATGCAACCTTCACTTCCCCCAGCACGGTTCTCTTATGTCCCATGGACACATTACTCCATTCGTATTTGTATTTTTATTAAAAGCCTACTTTTCTGTACTCTTCATAAAAGCCTCTCTGAGGGGTGTTACCCCAATCCCACTGAGTCTGTTTTCCCTTCTGTTCATGCTATTGTGTGTAAAACGCCTGTGGAAACAGGGCCACCGGAGCATTATTTATGTGGCTGTTGAAATATTCAATACCTCAGAGGCCGTGGTCTGTACAAACATACTGAAATCAAATAATGTTTTTACATCTGAGTAACAGCAACATCAAATTCACCGCTTCTGCCTGCCGTCATACAAAGAAACCAATAATCATGTTGTGATTTTTATAATTATACTCGGCAAATGGTTCCTCTTGACTGAATTTGCAAAAATGGAGCAAAAAATTCTGAATTTAACAACAAAACAATGATCCATGCTGTTACATTTAATTCGTTCTTCCAGCATGGTACATAAACTTAAACTTTTTAGTAATATTATGAATTCATTTGTTATAATATAAAATAATATTTTATGTGTATTTTTGTATTATGTATATTATATATGCATATTATTATTATTATTATACATTTTTGTTGTCATAATACAAAACAATATTTTTTTCAAATATTATTCCATTTAAATTCTACTTGAATTAAAAATTCTAATTACAACTCTGCATTTGTTTTCTACACTAGTTCATCTTTTAAATTCAAGGAAAATTCTTAGTTCATTTCAATGTAAGTGAAAAGATCATAAATTGATTGCAGAGATTGATTGCAGAGAGAGACAAAGCAGTCTGAGAAATCTGGTTCAGGAAGTCCAGTGTTCCCTTGCAAACAGACGACTGGCACATTAAGCCTGTCTACAAACAGCAGCCGTATGTAAGGGGAGCGACCACACGTTTCAGTGAGAGTGGAAGGATATGGGCTGTGGACCATCGGGGTCAGAGCTTTTATGAACCTCGTCTCCTTGGCACTTCCTGTTTGGTGAAGAATGCAGGGCTAAAGGAAAGGCCTGTTAGGACAGCTTCAGAAAAACCATACAAGACTTTGCAAAAGACTAGTTTATGTAAAATATGCATGTTTACACATCCACATCATTAGGGAGGATGCACACTCACAAGATAAGGGTGCAGGGATCTAGTGCAGAGGTCTCGTATCAACACTTGCAACATTTTAAATACTGATTCTGCACAAATAAGACATCTGTTGCAACTCAATTGCTATGACTGATATATAATTTATTTTAAAACCAATCAAATTTAATGTACACCTCCAATCTAACTTTTAAAGAAATGTCCTGCTCAGTGTGTAGGGAGCAGCAGCCTCTGTCAAGGGATCCAGTGAATTAGAATGCAGCTAAAGGATATTAAAAGTCAGATTCCATGTGAAAATCATAAAAGTTCTGTTAGAATGTTATCTAAGAAAATACAATTTCCTGCTGTTTGAATGCAGCTCTGTGCAATAATCACTTTTCTCTCTCTCTCACACACACACACACACACACACACACACGCTCTCTAACTAAAACTGAAAGAAAAATGGAAACAGTAAAAAATGTATGTATAATTATTTAAAAAAAATATAAATAAATAAATATATATATTGTCAAATGCATGAATGTAAAATGTAAAAATTAAAAGAACATATGAACTATGTATGCATATTTATAATATATTGCTGCATAAATGTACTGGTAGATCTAAAAAAAACACATTAGTACTTAAAGTGTACATATTTGAACTTAATAGGTACAAAAGTGTACCTTTTGAAAAGGTACCGCCCCAGTGACAGCTTTTGTACCTGTATTTCTGAGAGTGTATACAGCACAAATTCTTTTTTTGGAAAAATAAATAAATAAGAAGTAGTAGTAAACATTGCCCATTAAACAATAAAAATAACTTTACTTAAATTTATAAACACAACTTAAAACTTTATTAAATGTTATATTTTCAGCCTGATCTGCCTCAGCGGTCTAACAGCGCTCGTCAAAATAATTGAGATAGCCAATCAAATCAAAGTAGGCGGGGTTTACTGTTCACAGAATCAGAGCGCGATTTCCAGCACAAAGTGTCAGTTTAACGCTGGTAGAGAGCAAGGTAAGAAGTAAGTTTCAAATCATTTAATATTAATCAACCTGATATAAATATGACCATTTTGAGGGGGGGGGGGGCATCCGCATCTCTCTACAAACAACTAAGCTTTGAGTTTTAGTTACTTCAAAACAGCGATTTTACATCCTCATCACTGAGAAATATAATGTACTGAATAATAAAAGTCGCGGGGCAGCGTTGCGTTGACAACAAGTTTCTGTGCTCCTGAATGTTTCTCTGTGCGCATCAATGAAAGATGCATATATTAATATATAAATCTTATTTTTCAAAGCAGAAGTAAGGCATTTTCTGTGAATGTGCGACACTTCCGGTTCATAGCCACCGTAGGGAAATAGCGAGAAGAATAACAAAGTGCAGTAAACGGTAATATTGTTTGCACTACAAACCAGTGTCATCATAATTAATAAGGTGGATATGGTTCAAACAATTGCTACAGGTTTACAAGAGCAAGCAGTAATTCTATATTCTTAAAGAATCAAAAGGAAAAGTATTTGTCTGGTAAGTTAAGTGCTAATCAGATGACAGATGTTCTGAAATGATTTCTGAGACAGGTGTCAGTGTGCAGCAGGACTGATCGGAGGGGGGGGGGGGGGGACATGGATGGAGGACAAGTGATATGATGACAGATTCATGACAACACGTCTAGCCCCTCATCTTCCACCCACCCACACACGCCCAGAAAGGTGCCAAGGTTTGCACCTCATCTCATCTCTTCTCCTTTTTTTCCCGAGCACTTTGGCACGTCTTTGCCACAGACTCTGATAGCGGATAGCTCGCTGTTCTCATCACTTTATTCTCACAGGAAGGTGTCAAGGTTCCCACTGACGCTTTGACAGGCTTTGCCATTAGATGGGAGTGTGATCAGGGCGAGATCCAGTCGGAGGTGGTAATTAATGTACCAGTGCAGTTATTTATACCGTAATGTGCGGAGCTGTTCCATCAGTCATTTGCAGGACTCGGTTGGCTCCAGACATGTACAAGAGGGAGAAACAGCACGCTTCGACTTTGGAAATGGATTCCGATGCTAGAGAGCATTTTCTTGTTAATTACCCACAGAATGTATTCAGCTAGCTAGTGTGCATTAGCAAGCAGCAAGCTTTTTCCAACTCCATGGGAAGCTTCTTCTTCATAAAGAAAAGTTCTGAGCAACAAACTGAGAAGTCTGTAACACCTGAAGAATATCAATTAGCATTCCCGTACATCTCAGTTGCAGTTTTTTGGCCATTCACGACTGACTTATGGTCATCTTTAAACATGGGCACTTAATTCTCACAGAAGTTCACATCAGCCATAAATGTCATGTGGCCATTCATGATGGTCCAGTGCAAATATTGAAAAGTAAATCTATTTCATTAACGGAAATAAAAATGCACATACAATATGACAATGATTGTTATTTAATTTAATTAATATTTTTTGCTAATAACCTATATGATGTGCTACATCAATTATACTATTTATTAATTAAATTATAATTACTTATTTATTTATTTGCTTTTTAGAAAAAATAAATACAATATTTTATAACTGAATTTAGGTAATTGACACTAATGACACATTTTGGTAAAAATGCTTTTAAAATTATTACATTATAAAATGTTAAAATTCCAAATATTGCACCCTCAAACCAAACAAACAAACATAATATAACTGAAAAATAAATCAATAAAATCTGAAACTAAGATTAATTTTAATGAATAAAAAGGACAACTAATTCAATTTAGTTTGAAATAAAAAAAACTGAAAATACTTGCCACCTGTATAACTTATAGTATAATATACAATTTCATGTTGGATTAACTAGTGAGTGTTGATTCGCTAGTGAGTATCCTGAGCTTTAATGTCAAAGACACCAAACAGGGGGAAAAGTCTGGCAAAACTTATACTACTATACAATTAAATCTTTGTATATATTTATATTTGCTTACAAAGTTTTATTTCACCATTCAATGGGAAAAGATGCATTTTGGCATTTTTGGCATTTTGGTTAAGCAGTCAAACCTGGACCCCTTAACAAAACAGATAGTAAGTTGTCAAGCCCTGCACCGAGGCCTCACTGCTGAAATACATCCAAACTAAACAAGGTAAAATAACTTGACGAAGGAGCAGTCTGTTGAAAATTCTCACTTCTGTGAAACCTCTCTTTGCTGGCTTCTGTGTAGTGTCTACCTGACTTATCAGATGTCTCCCGGCGAGTTTTTGAGGCTGGACGTTACACAGCGCTGCTTCCCTGTCACGCTCAATTACAGAGTCCAGGAAAGCTGTAGTAGAGCAGTTTTACAGGGCTCTTCCCTCTTAAGCATGTCAAGATTAAAGCTGTGGCATATTAGCCCAAGCCTAACCTTTGGCTTAACCTCAAATGACATCTATAATCCACAGAGTTAATGAGGACAACATCAAACAGAACAACAGCGGAACTGTGAGCATTCAAATGATTTTTTTTTTTTTTTTTTTTTTTTTTTTACAATTTTAGTGCTGTTTAGGCCAAAAACACATACTTTATAAATGTATGCAAATACAGATGTGAATAATCACTCAGTTTACGGAAAGAGTGTGGTCAAAAACCTCACCACAGACTTCTATGGCCATATCAGGAAATTTCATAACAGTGAACTTACCCAAGTCAGTATTATTTTTAGTAGATTCCCTTGAGAATAGGGTCAGAAATTAACAAGGGTGTGGGATAAAAAAAAAAAAGAAGAAATTTCATAATATTCGATTTTAGTAACATGGTTGTGTCCTTGAGTCTTTTTTTTCTTTCTTTCTGTGTTTACCAATGTTGTTGAAAGAGGAATTAATATGCATTGTTTGTTATGTTTTTTTGCACAAATATAATATAATATAAATCATATGTGCATGTGTGTATATATATAGTTATATAGTTTAGCTTTTGAAAACATTCTAGCTTAAAAATATTAAATATTTTGTAATATTAGAATTATAATAATTAAGCTATGTTCTATGTTAATTTTTTATTGTATTTGTTATGTTTCTGCTGAAAAAATGAATATAAAATATAATATAAATTAATAATTGTTAACTATATATATATGTGTGTGTGTGTGCGTGCATACATAGTTTAGTTTTTGAAAAAAGTTCTAACTTACATAATTTTGTAATATTAGAATTATAGCAATTTATATTATATTTATTTTTCTGCAACAATTTCATACCAATTCAACACTGCACAACATTTGCCTTCATAACAATTTCAATTATTTGACTGAATTTGTATCGACGTTGATGTATTGATTTGTATAAATGATACACAGTGTTTTTATATTGTTAGAAAAAAGCGAGGAAAAAGATTTAAAAAAAAAAAAACTTTTAAAATCAGTTCTGAGGAACATATATTGCCCCCTGAAGAAAAAAAGTTAATTTCTGCCACTGCTTGACAATGTTTTTCCAACCATCATTGCACTAATTCTATTACACCGTAATGTTCTTTGGGAATACAGTCTTTCTGTCGTGATATGCTGTTGTTTACTAAACAGGCTGTTCTTTGCTTTATCTCCCCAGTGATCTGCATTAACTTTAAGGCTCGTACACTGTGCTGCCAGCCTGCCACTGATGGCATTTATCGCAAGAGTAGCCAGGGGACCCGCGTGAAGCACATAAAGCTTAGCAATCTGCAGAAGTAATGTGCGGCTGAAACTCCAGGCTCCAGACGTCCTGACACGCGTCCTCCTCTCTCAAAGTCATCAGCGCTGCTGGATTCAGTCGGCTGCTGAGATAGAAAGTGAAAAGTCTCTGCTAGACGTCAGACTGTATTTTCTCCGATAGTTTTAATGTCTTCTCACTGAAAATGAGCTTGCTTTTAATTGCTCCTGAAATAATTTGGGGCTCTGCTGTTAGGCTAAATCAATCCAGGGAGCAGAAGGGGAAAAATATGATGGATTCGTTGTGTCTCCAGTATTTCCTCCGAGCTCCTCGATATGTCTCGTTTTTCTACATGATTCACTCTCAATGAGTCATATGAGTTGATCTCAAGAGATACGTGGCGTAAAGTGTCAGGAACATTCAGAAAACACTTTGTCATCAACTCATAGTCACAGAATGATTGAGCTGTAAAGAATTAGTCCACCCAAAAATGAATTAAAATACTGTCATCATTTACTCAAGTTATTCCAAACTTGTATGACTTTATACTGTGGACCATCATTTTTTTATTTTTTATGAAATATAATTGTAATATAATGTAACAAAATAATTTGTATCCTTTTTGAAGTGTTCCTTCCTTTTTGAAGTCATAATATTTTGAGAAAATGTCAAAAGTGTGAGAATTAATTTAAATATTTTGAGAATAAAGTCGTAGCAATAAGAAAATAAAGTCTAAATATTTTCAAATAAAGAAAATAAACTGTTTTAATATATTGCTTTAATAATATAATAGTATAAAAATTAAATATATAATATTAAATATAATAATGTACACATTGCATATAATTTAAGTTGCTTTATTTTTATGTAAAATATAAAAGTAACAATGTAACAAATGAAGTAAATTTTTTAAAATCCTTTTTAAAGCTGGAAAGCATCAGTCTTCATTCATTGTAACTGGACAGAAAATATCAACCAACAAAATAATGTTTTTAATATAATATAATATAATAATTTTTAAGAAATAAAAATAAAATACCTTGAATGAAGTGTCACTTTTGAAAAAGTGCCTGTCAAATGCATAAATTTTCTCCTTTTGTGTGCTATAGAAACAAGTTTGGAATGACATGAGGGTAAATAGCGACAGTTTCATTTTTGGGTGAACTGTCCCTTTAAAAACCTGGTCATAACTGAGTGGAGGCTGACAGCATCTGGAAAGCTAGTAGTGCTGATGGATCCTGCACATGGCTGAGGTAATCCATGAAAACCTGTTCTCTGTAATTGGCAGGATAGTGAGCTTCTCTCAGCGCTGAGCTGTGGGCTGCGGGTTTATTTATCTTCATGTGATTATTTTTATAATCCTGAGCTATTCTGGTGCAAGTGGCTCATCCAACGTTAAGTACAGCGTGAGTCACCTGAGAGCGGACCGCACTAATTTAAAACACCAGCTCCAGTCTCTCGGTGACCTGAGGGTGCAGTCGACTTCCTCTCAACTTTTATGAGGTGAGGTCACGAAGGGGCCGGAGCATCTTTTCTGTTTATGTCCCTGTAGGTCTGCATCATGCATAGAGTTAGTCATACTAACACAACATTTCCCCCGAAAATGGCCCAGTGGTCTCATTCCTTATGATGGAAACCATCTGCTTTCGTTGGGTTGATGGGGTCACGGTGGTTTAGTGTGCTAATAGTGCTGACTTATTTGACAAAAAGCATTTATAGAGGGGGGGAAACCCCTTCTGTAAGAACAAAAGCAGGCAGGGCAGAAGAACTCAGACGTTTCTGTCCTTATTTGGACATGCAGGCGATTCCTCTTCCTGCCGCCCCGTCTGGATCTGAGATTCCTGTGTGATCTGAGCTCGACTCACACGCTCCCAGCTCTACATCAGAATACACTCAGGATCATTCAAATGGACTTCATAAAAAAAGTGTAACTTAATCTTTCACATGACGGTGGTCTGCAGGATGGGTCTCTAATGCTCACTCGCAGGACGATTTCTGAAGGCCAGCAAAGGAATATGTGCAA